>NW_004624917.1:1052532-1154934 GCF_000247695.1 Heterocephalus glaber
AGTTCAGTGGGTCCAGGTGGTTGAGTATCAGAGTGTTCCATCTCATTTCCCTTTGGCGTTGCTGTAGGTGATCTGGAAGTCTGGTTTTGAGACTTATTAATGTGTTTTCTCATTTTGACTGGGGTGGGGGGCTGTTAGCACCTGCACAGATTACCTCCTCTGAGCTGGGTGAGGGGGTACAGGGGCCAGGAGCAGCCGTAGGGATGGTGACCCAAAAGCCCTTTCCTGTGGGCTGGTAGCAGCCGGAGGGATGGTGGCCTGGAAGCCCCTTCCTCTGGGCCAGGAGCAGTGGGAGGGGTGGTGGCCTGGAAGCCCCTTCCTCTGGGCCAGGAGCAGTGGGACAGAAGGTGGCCCAAAAGCCCTTTCCTCTGGGCTGGGAGCAGCGGGAGGGATGGTGACTGGGAAGCCCCTTCCTCTGGACCAGGAGCAGTGGGACAACGGCTCAGAAGCCGCTACCTCTGGGCCAGGAACAGCGGGACTCAGTACCTTGCTCTGGTGGTCTGGTGTCCTCTGCGTCTTTGTAGTGTGGAACCAGGTGGCTGCCTGTCTGCAGTGGGGTGATTCAGTGTTTTCCACGCGACTCAGGACCTTGGTAGGGCGTGCACAGAACTTTCTGTGAGCAGCGGGCTGATTTGGCTTATTCCAGGCTACTGGGGACCTGGGTAGGGCATGGGCAGACCTGCCTGTCTGCAGCGGGGTGAGTAGGCCTCTTCCGCGCAAATCAGGACCTCCACTTCCCCTATTTTTTTTTTAATCTCCAGAACCAAAAGAAAAAAAGAGCAGAATTACTCAGTCATGCATGACATAATGACATTTCAGTCAGTGCTAACCTGCATGTGCTGTGGTGGTCTTCTAAGATTGCACTGCCTGGTAACATCACAGTTGTCTTAGTCTGTACATTGTGATGTTCACACAGTGATTGTCCAATGACACATTTCTCAGAATGTTTCCTCATTGTTAAATGTGTGTGACTGTATGTAGCAAGAAGGTGAAATCATGTAGTTAATTGGAAAATGAAAAAAGAGACAAAAGAAAAAAACGAGATCCTATATGGGCATCAGGGTGGCTCCTTCCATTGTGAGCCTGCCATTGAGATGTCCTCAAATTGTCATTTGATGTGAAATTGTTATTTTATTCCTCTAACCCAAACCAGCTTATAACTACCAGTTTCAGTCTGTTTAGTGTGAACCCCAAAATTAGGAAGAGACCTATCAACTAGAAAAATTACCTTTAAAAATACTATTTAAATAAACTATTTGAATTTCACAGAGTAAGTATTGCATTGACAAGAAATACGACAACCTTTAGGTGTTCATGAAATGCCTGATTTGTGAACATCATTCTTCTTAGTGAGTTGTGTGTTGTGATGCAGAACTTATATTCCCCATGGACCCTGTGTTCTCAAATTAATTTATCTTCTAAGTATTAACACTACCTTTATAAATAGAACAAGGTCCAGCCCTTGCTCCAGTCCTCATTCACTTAGGAGAAACACTGGACTCAAATATTTTACTATCATTTTAGGTTAATACTTAAGGTAACAGTAAACTCACCCAACAAGGAAAACCCATCTTTGCTTTATAAGAAAGCCTCTAAGTTCTCTGACTTAACAAGAGCCTATAGTAAGCAGAGAGCTATTTGATGCTGAATTCTGAGCAAAAGGTTCTTTGTGGGAAGGTCTGTCAAACAGCATAGTAACCATAGCAACTCTGGCTAGATAACCCATTTGGGAAAATACTTGTAGGACCGAACACTCTATCATCTGTCATTCAATAATTTCATGTTCATAATAACTAGGAAATCAATGGCTATCCTCTGAGACAGTTTGTGGAAAGAGCAGGCATGCTATTGGCAGCACAGAGCTTACATTTGCGTCTATTTGTTGTGCTTCTTGTGCCAGCTTAGGATATGAGAAAGAACTTGTTTGTTTGGACTGGCACAAAGATTAAAGGCAGGTTCAGTTTTGCAATCTAATTACAACCGTAATGTTTACATGTACAAAAGACAGAAAATCAAATGGCATATTAATAAGGCATTTGCTAGACAGTTAGGAAGTAAGGTTCACCTAATATTAACATTTCACATTTTAAAATTCTGCAAGAAAACACAAGTCCAAGTTATCACGAGACTGGCATGAACAAATTTGGTAACGTTAAAGGCATTTTTCTTATCTCAGCTTTCTAATTAAACTGCTTATCATTGTAGAAGCTGTGTTACCTGGATGTTATGTTCTGAATATAAAGTGATCATGGAAAAGTAATTAAAATTCTTAAACATACAGCCCGTTGACTTTACATACAATTATTTTTTTAGAGTGTGAATTTTGATAATAAGGCAAGTTAGCTGAGTAGGGAAATATACACTTAATAATTGCCTTGACAGTCTTTATCAACTAGGAAAAATGTCAAGAATAATTTCAGTAAGTGGGTATGATAAATAAGCATGATGAACTGAGGCCACGAATATCAGTAAAGGAGAAAAATTAAGCATTTTGTATTCTGCAAAGAAAAGGATTTTTCACCTTCCCGCAAACATTTAGGAGATACTGATTGATACATTATGAAAAGATTATTGTTTTCGATTTAGAAGCATTTTCACACACAAAGATAAAGATGTTTGTCAATTGCTTTCCTTCAGGACAACAGGTGTTTATCTTAAGCCCCCCTTGGTTAAGTACACAAAGCAGAGCTGTCTTTCTATAACTTTACAGAAGTCAGATTTTGTCACAGGGGAAGTGCGGGAACTGATTAAAGTGTCGTCTTTTCCACCATCTGAAGTAGTCTTCTGACTTGTGAAAAAGGTACTTTTCCAAAAGAGGAATAATTTGCTAAAGAACTGTGTGCCAAAGAAGAATTAATGGCCACTTGTAACCTACAACCTGAAGTCCAAAGATTTTTAAAGTCAGAGTTTCATGGGGTTTTTTCCCAATAAGCAGTATATAATTTAAACTATCTGATTGATCAAACTTATTTCTTATTCTTTTCTAAGCCATTTCCCCCTTTGTTTTGCTCCCTTTCTTCTTTCCTCTTCTTACTTTGTGTACTGAAGGAAATTTATTTCTGTTACTAAGAGGTCATTTGAATGAAAAATAAACAGTTCTGCTGCTTGCACTTTTAAAAACTTATTCAAATATGCCAAAATACTAGGATATATAAGTGGACTCCACATAGTATCAAAGGCAAAACTATTACTATTATATAATAATTTTTGATTGCAAATCATTTCAATTTTAAATCAGGGAGTTGATTCAATTTCAAATTGTAACAACACATAAGAAATAGTATCATATATATTATCGAGTTGAAGATGAAATTTTTTTTTAATTGATAGCCTTTTAATACAGCAGGTTTACCACATTTGTAGAAAATAAATTTTAAATACTTTTTAGTTCTAGATTTTTAAGGAGGTAAGTTTTATGCTGTTTTATTATTCCTTTATTCATTCATTCAGTATATGTCTTTACCGAGTCTTCCCGAGGTCCCTAGGCATTCTTTGAGCTACAAAAGTTACAAAAAGACAAGATATCTCTCCTCAAGTGCATCTATCTCAGTCTATTGGAGGAAAGGTAAGTTGACAGCAGAGTTCATAGAGTGTTCTGAAAGCATTAAGGAGAAAGATTTCTTCTGTCATTCTCCCATGCATGTTTCCCATAGTGGACCTATGGCTATGAGGTTGTTTCTGACCTTTTTAAAATTTTAATTATTTATCACTTTGTAAATGAAGTCACAGAAATATCAACACGTTGAAACTTTCATATTTCCAATGAGATTCAGATGTTAAAAAAGATTTTTTTTATATTCTCAATGAAATTTAGAGAAAATTAGTACTGGCTTATATACTAATTTAATAGAGCTGTCTCTGGTAGCTTAAAAGAACAAAAATTTATCTTCTGACAGTTTTGAAGATCAGTAGTTTGAAGTTCATGTGTCAGCTCGGTGTGTTCTCTCTGAAACCCTAGGAGAGGATCTTTCCCTGTTCCTTCCAGCTTTCGGTAATGCCTGCTTTTCCTTAGCTTGGAGCAGCATAAACTCCAACCTTTGGTCTGTCTGTGAAGCTCTCTCTCCCGGCATCTGTATTCACATGGCTCTCTTCTTATACAGACACCCATAATGTTGGTTTAGGAGACCACCTAACTCCTGCATGACCTCATCTTGACTGCATTCACCTCATCTTGACTACATCTGCATGACCTTCTTTCCAAATAAGGTCCCTAGTATGGAACCTCAACATACATATATATATTTTTTTTAATGAAGAGACAATTTAACCCATAACAACATATTAACTTACATTTTAACTATATACCTCTTTTAGAAAATTAGGCCCTTTAAAATCTGGATGACACATATGATTTTTCCCAAAACAATTTCAAACATTCTTTTGTTTATGTTTTGTTGGTCATAGTTATTATTTAAAAATCATATTCACAAATACTTCCTAAAAGCTCCTGATATTCTCATATACTACAAAATATACATGTAATAGTTACAAAGGTAAAGACAGCTATTCCAAATTTTACATGATAATTCATCCTTAAATACACACTAGAATTTTCTAGTGCCTAGAATTCTTCATGATAGCGTGCTACAATTAGCATATCTGTTGCTACACTATTTTACTGTTAAGCTTTCTGATATGATTCTGGTACAGCCTCAAGGAAAATGCTAAAATGTGATGATGTCATAGTCCTAATGAATGATGCAGCCATTTCTTTAGCATTTATACTGTGGGAAGGTAGATTCTGTTTGGTACTTTATATGGGAGGAAGAGGGATGCATGGGGATGTAAAGGGAAGCATGGATTAATTTGGAATACATTCTGGCTTAATGACTGACTGTTGAAACTGATTCAGCCTTAATTTCCTTACGTTTAGAAAGAAAGGGGTGTGATCTGGATGACATAACATGAGAAAGTGCCTTTTTCACTGTGGAAAACATAAAAGCTACCTGAAGGTGGTCATATCCAATTGGAAATTGGATCACAGCCATTGTCTGCAATGTAACCATGAACAAAAACATGGTTAGCCCTAGCTCTGGTTAGCCCTGGTGTTTCTCTGTTTTTAGTCATGGGCTAGATCAGTAAACCTTGTAGTTCTCAGTGAAAAATAACATTGATTATGCTGGCTTCTCTCACTGTGCAAAATACAAAAAAAATCTATTGATACAGGGCTCTGTGTTTAATGGGTACTCATCAGCAAAAGCACAGACATTGCACCTTGAATTTGACTTTTTGGCACATTATAGAACTTGGAGGATAAATAAATTTTGGCTTATTTTATCCTACTGGATTATTTCTTTTTTGTGTACTGCTTAGTAGAAGCAAGAATGTTATGTCAACTAAAAGACATCAAAAGGCTTTTAATTTAAACCTAGCTAATTCTTTAAAAGGCCCTATAGTAAACAAAATGGAGCAGCTGTATCCTTCACTTTTCACTTTTTTCTCCAATTAATTTTAGTTCTTAATGTGATCAGCAACCTTTTATCCCAGTAGGTATAGATAAGAAGACACAAAGCTAAGTAGGTATAGTTAAGACACAAAGAAGTTAAGAAGAAAGGTTCAAAACTAGAGCCAAAGGCCCAAGATCTCCCATTTAATCTGTTGTCTAAATGGTATATACATTTCTGTATGATTTTATGTAAGACAAGTTGTTTGTTTGGGGCAGTCTCTCTAGTTGTAAAATAAGGAAATGATACTGGATCAATTTTAAACACTATTTACAAATGTAGTTCCTTTCATTGATGGTTTGAAATTTCATAGAGATTTTTCTCCCTCATATACATATATAATTTCACATGTAATGTAGCAGTCACAGACGTCATTGAGCCACATGCATGGGAATATCTCCCCTCCGTTCCCAGTCACTCTGTGGTGCAAACAACTGCTTCGTGTCTAGTCACATCCATTTTATCTCCACTGGAAAGAATTAGGAAGGAGAGAAAGGAGATAAAAAATGAGCAGAGAGTATGATTTAAAGCAATAGTTTAGGAAAGATGCCTGGGAGCTGCCATATGGACATTGCACTTACAACTCATTGGTCAGAAACTTTGCCACACCTGAGAAAGAGTTTTCCTTTTGCATAACCAGTGTGTATCCTTCACTTTGTGCCAGTTAAAAATGGGGAATTCTGTTATACATTATGCACAATAACTAGCAGTGTCTTTTATAAGAATGTATGGATACATAGATATATACTGGGTAAACAAAGAAGGAGATAATAACTATCCATAACTCCAGAGAAACCAAGACCACTTATAAGAAGGGAAATGTATTCAGAAAATACAAAACTCACCTGTCAATTGTGTGTGTGTGATATAATGACTGAATGTTGATTTAAAAAAGAAAGTATTATGGAACAATAAATAAATGCTGGAAATGGAGTAAAGGAGTTAAATCCTTATTATACGTTATAGAATATCAATATCTAATATTTAAAATTTTTAGTTTATAACTTAGTGAATAAGAGCATTAATCAAAATTTCACAAAAGTAATTAAAACTGTGAGAACTATCAAGTTGGAAAAATACAGAAGTCTACAAAGATGTCTAGCAGAAACTCTCACTCTGAGTCTTAGAAGAAGTTGACCCAGGAGAAGTGATATTGCAAGATGAGTTAGTGTTTGTGAGAGACAGCCGGTTCTTTACTCAGAGACTAGCACAGCCAAAGGCTTAGAGGTGGCCCAGTGCAAAGCAGAACACATTTGAAGAATTGAATGAGGGCGTCTGACTGAAGGAGGGCAACATGGGTTGAGGGTGGAGAGACAGTTCTAATGAGTCCAGGACTTGCAAACAGGGTAATAGATATAGATATGTAACCTTAAAACACCAAGAATGTGATGCAGACTTAAAATAGGGATGTGGTATGATCTAGTTCTAATTTTCCCCGTAGATTGTAGGCATTGAATCCTGTGCCTCACACATGCTAGGAAAGAACTGTACCACTGGCCTATGGCCTCAGCTTTTTTATTTTTTTTATTTTGAGACATCTCACCAAGCTGCTGTGACTGGCCTCAAACTTGTGATCTTTCTGGTTTTGCTTCCTGAGTAGCTAGGACTACAGGCATGTACCACCATACCTATCTAGTTTGTATTTTAAAGACAGAAAGTTGTTTCTCTTTTTTTTTTTTTTTTTTGGTACCAGAGATTGAACTCGAGACCTTGCGCTTGCAAGGCAGTTGGCAGAGCCACTGAGCTAAATCCCTGGCCCCTAGTTTGTATTTTAAGATATACCTCCAACTTGGATTTACTATAGAGAACTTGTGAAATGTATCAGAGAGCCAAAACAACAAAGATGATAGTAATTTCAACTTGGTTGAGTTCAGTAAAAAATATAAACGTGGGTAGAATTGAGAAATATTTAGGAGGAAATGTTAGCAGCAGGGCTTTTTTTTCTACATCATTTTGTAGAATTCAGTTACTGGTTTAGAACTTAATTTTTTTCTCCTAGAGTTTAGCACTATATACCTCCCCTATTTAAATAAAAATATAATGAACAAGTTATCTTGGCCTATGTGTAGGAAAATATTGATACCCCTAAATTTCTAAAACTAACAGCCTTTGTTGTTAGGCATTCAGCATTTTTGGTGAAATTTAGACTTGGAGAAGTATTGTAGTTAAGTATATCAATGTTTTCTTCTGTATTTAAAGGAAGAAATTGGTTATCTTACCGTAGATAAAACATAATTATTTGGAAACAAGGAATCTTGTCCAGAAGGCACACTTTGCCATGGCAACCTTAACACTGAGTTACAGTACGTCTTTCAGTTTTACAAAGGGTAATTTATCATGCGAGGAATGTGCCGAATATGTCACATTTTACAATCTGCTTATTTAGTTAGATAGCCAAGATCTTGACTCTTGAAATTGAATTATTCTAAGTATTGTCTTATTTTCATGTTTGCAAGTATAATGTGCATATAGTTTAAATTCATTTTAAATTTTAAATAGAATGAAACATACTGTCTAGAGAGCACATACAGAACCCAGAAGCAAAGCTGTAGTTCAGTGTTCTTCCATGACTTTCTGTGTGATAGATGGAGACCCAAACATCTCCTCTGGGATTGACAAATATTTTTTTCTTAAACTGAGCCATTAAAATTTGAGGATTTAACCATAGTATAAATTTAAAAAGAAGATGTGAATTAAAATATGAGCAAGTGTACAAAAGTTACATCCATACATCTTCATCCTTTCTCTACAGACTTACATATCTATTGTAGTTTAAATTCTAGTAACTACATTTTTATTTTAGAGATGTCATTTTTCTGTTATAAATAAAAATCTTTTTCTTCTTTCTAAAGACAAAGAATAGAAAAAGAGGGACTTTCTTTCTGATTAAAGATACTTGCTCCCTTACTTTCTTAAATGTGTATTTTTATATACAGCTAGAAATGTGAACAAAGTTAGCCACAGGAGATGGCTACAGGGAATTATTTCTCTTCCCTGGGTAGGTGTTTTAGTTTTATGCAGTTCAGTCTTCAAGTAGATGTAAGATGAAGTTGATTTTTTATTTTATTTTATTTTTGTAGTCTTGGGAATCAAATCCAGGACCATAAGCATGCCAAGTGTTCTCTCTACCACTGAGCTGTATTCCCAACCCATTTCTGTTCTTATATATTGAAGCAATTTAAGCAAGGTGCTGTAGTTGTGTACAACTATGTATAAACTTTTCCCCAAACTTTATCATTATGACTTTTACTTAAAGCATCCTGTGTCCTGATGTTTAAACTTAGTGAAGAAATATTTTTTAAAAATGATTTTAAGGTCATTGAAAATTTGGCTTTCTTGATGACAGCCTTCTTTGACCATTTACTAATGAGGTTAACCTCTTTTTAACATTTTTATTGATGGAGTTGAAATGGATGCCATAGCCTGACCAAGAATTATTTCCAAATATTCTTACATGGAAAGAATATTGTCGTTAATTCCTTAATTATAAAGAAATATATTGGTGCCTCAGTTCATCAGCTTGATTCTTTCCATGATTCTGGTCACAAATCAAGTTGAATAAGAATCAAATAAAATTCAGTGGTTAGGTTCAATGTTGACCTCATGGAAACTTGATTCTGTTCTCATCCAGTTTGGTATGCAACCGGAATCATGGAGAGAATTGAGTTTGTGAACCAAGGTACCACTGCATATTTTTTGATATTTTAATATTTTTGAAATATAGAAAGTAGCTTATGATTCATACATACCTTAAATATTATTTTCTTTCCCTCAATCCTCCAAAGCTGACATTATATTGACCATCATTTTAAAGGCAGTAGCACCTTTGGCCAGAGGAAATTTGATAAGAACGTTTGTCAGCATGAACCAAACACCAACATCCACTTTGAAGAACACTTGACAGAAACACTGACAATGCTAATAGTTTAAGAGATTTATGTGTGATATTCTTCCTTAATTTGGCCATTATTTTAGTTTCACACATCTCCTTCAATCCATCCAGTAGTGTTTACAGAGTATCTGTTGTATGCCAGGCAGTTGCCAAGATACCAAAAAGTGCAAAGATATGCTGTCCTAAGATGTCACAGTCCAGTAGGCAACTAAGGAGACAGGGTCAGAACTTCTGTTAACAGTGCTAATTACAAGCTGATGTGGAGGTACAAAGAAGGAGATACTTGATTCTTCTACAGAAAGAAGGGAAAGCTCCTAGGAATAGTAAACTTAGAATTCTCAGACAGGGCATGGTATTCAAGGTAGAGGAAATAAAGTCATCAAAAGCACACAGAAGTGCATTCCAATGTTGTAGAAAGGCAAGACTGTATGGTATTTGTTGAGTGAGTAAAAGGAGGTAGAATTATAAGTCAAGGACACCTTGCTTAGGTCTGATGATTTTGCTACTTTCGTGTATCTATGATATGACAAACTTAGTTAACTCCCTCAATAGTCATGTAACACAATGCCCAATTCATTAATTTCCTAATGATTCATACCTGTAAAAGATAATAGTCACTATCTTTCATATGTAATATAACCCTTGTGTTATGACATGTTTATATATTTTTATAAAAATAATAGACATTGAATATAAAGTAGATTTTATACAATTCTAATAGGGCTATTTTTTTCCTGCCTGCGGCAGCAGATTATCATTTATTTAAATTTATAACTGACATTGACAAACAACAAAAGTACATTGATATTGCATGTATTCACTTTTTAAATAGAAACATGCTTTAAAATCTAATTGAAAAACTTGAAAACATTGCTCTCGTTCTATGGAACATTAATTGAAAGTAGAATGTCATCCTAAATGAATCATTGGTATCCTTTCTACTTGTATATTATCTGGAGGAAAGATACTGTGATATGCATTTTCAGACACTAACAAAGGCATTCTAGTTTGCATCAAACTGAGAAAGTAATCAGAACTGTTATATATCAATACCAACTTTTAAAAACTGCCCCTAAGGAATTTCATTTCTAGTTCTAAAAAAAAATTAACTTTTAAAACATTGTGTATCGTGCTTCTTGCAAATCCAAAAGCCATGCAAATCCAGCTCCATCTCTATAAGTAGTCATGACTTGCCCTATTTTTAATGGTTAAACCAGAGATTCTATGAAATTCACTACATTTTGCCTGTGGCTACTTTTCTACCATGAAATTTCATAGTTGGCTGTTATGTAAAACAAAGCAATTTCGCTGCACTTCTCCTTGGAGGACAGCTCTGATATATGAAGGGAGTGTTGATCTATTGCAGTTTCCCTGAGCAGATGCTGCAGCAGGGAGGGGATAAGGGCTTGGCTGGAGAAGAAGACCAGGGTAGGGTGTAGGTGTCAGTGGGGGTGACTGCTGCCTCAGATCAGCATGGAGCTGAAAACCCACAGCCTGAGAACCAGTCAAATGTGACAAATCTCCTCTTGCAATTTGATGGGATACCCTGCTTGGCTTCTTGTAGCCACAAGAAGAAAAGCAGATTTCAGATTAAGGCTATGTAACTCCATTCAGAGATAAAGCAGGATTTTCCTATGCTAATTTATATTATTCTCCATAGGAAATGAAAATAAAACAAATCCTTTATTAAATGAACTATAGTGATAACCTTATATCAGGAGCCCTCCTTCTCTCCTTGTCTTCTTATATTTGATATCTGTTTCATATCTGATAGCTGGCTTTATGCTTTTTTTTCAGAAAATATGGCTTAAATGAGAGATCCCATAAAACTGTGCTTGGATGACAATGTACCCAGTGCCAAACTCATGGTTTCGTGTGCCCTAATCCTGCTAAGTACCTGTACAATGGCATAACAGCTGGTGCAGGCTGCAGGCAGTGTGTCAGTGTGCTATGTTGGGACTTAGGATCCACACAGACAATGAGCTGGGTCAGCTTAGAACAGACCTAAGCACCTCTCCGACAGCTGGTCCAGTAACTATACACCAGCCAATCTTGAGAGAGAGACTCATCGAATAACATTAATTTTCTTCTCTAGCAGACGGTAAGGTAACTGAAGCCAAGTTGATTGTGCTGCCTTGGGATTTTTACTTAATGATCTTCTGGAAAGCAGGTGCATTGGCAAGGAGTTTTTAAGCTTCTGAAAACCCAACTAGTATTATAAAGTAAACCTTTGCTGTTGGGAGTGCTTTATAGGAATGGGGTGCATTAGTATTAGATAATTACAGAGCATTTTGCTGACTACTGCAGAATTAATGGCACATTTATGGCTGGCTGTTAATGACTGTCGAAAAGTAAGAGTTTATATCTGTTCAAATTGTAATTTTAAATCAAACTAGCTGGCTGTCAGATCCAGCACATGCAGAGTCCTTCTTGGTAACATTGGTGCTTCTCTTGAATCCATCAAGCCATTGGCTCATGACTTGAAACCTTCATTATTTTGTACATGTTTGTTGTAAGTCTTATCAGGGCAAAAGCAAAACAAATCATCAATTCCAGAAAAGGCAGTTTGCTTGTACCTATGGAAATTTTGTTTTCATCAGCATAGAAGCCAAGGACAGAAACCATATGATTATCTCCATAGATGCAGAAAAAGCATTTGACAAACTCCAACATGCATTTATGATAAAAACCCTACAAAAAATTGGAGTACTTTAAATTACTGTTATTTGTTGAGTATCTAATTATTTAAAAGTAATTTTTGATTGTTTTAAGAAGTTATAGAAAACTAACTTTGCTTTCTGCATTACTGAATGCAAAGACACCTTATGTGATCTGTTAAACCTCTCTCCCCTCCCCACATTTACAACTGGACACCTCTTTGTTTATCTTGGCCTTCTGTCTGAGGAAAAACATCCTACTCTTGTCAATACACGTAGCCTTTACTATACTGTTCATCCTGTTCACTCTTACCACCTCTAAATCTGTATTCCATCTCTCTTTACCATCCTCAATCTCTGATTCATTTATTTTAAAACAATTAAACCAACCATTTCTTTGTTCTTACTATCGACTACAAAATCATTTTAACTCCCTGTTTCCATTACAGCCATAATCCATTCTCTCTACTTCATCCCCTGGTCCATTCCTTATTCAGTTCTGTGTAGACCACTCTGCCATGCTCCAAACAGCTCTCACGGAGAAGTGACTGTAGATTTGCTGTTCCCTTGGTTCTTGTCTTGTCCCTTGATTCTTGGCCATTCCTTTCAGATTCCTTTTCCTAGGGATAGCCAGGGGCCCAGTTCTTTAGATATGTATCAAAGACATGTACCCAATTCACTGCCTTGGTTTGAAACAGACAGTTGTGACCTTTAGATCCATATCATTGTCTTTGACCTCGCTCCTCAAAATTTCAACTCCATGAAAGACATATTTGTTCTGAGAAGAACCTCATACTTATCATCCTCAACTCTAATCTACTTACATCCTTACCATAGTCACTCTTTCTTCTGACTTTCTTAGTTTTATTAATGACATAGCCTTTACTCAGACATGCAGCATTACAGATACTCACCATTGTTTTCTTCCTATCCCTTACCACTTGGCAACCTCTTGCTTCTACTTCTACAGCATTTCTTTCATTTATTCGATGTGCCACTTCTTTCTAATTCCTTTATTCAATACCACTCACATACTATTAAGAAGTGTTCATTATTAGTACTGTTATGAGATGTATGTTGGTTCTTTCCACTTAAATAATCTTGAAAAACTGAAATAAGCTAAATGACTGCATTCTGTCACTCTTCATCACCCACTGCATAAATAACAAACACAGACCCTTAAGACTCATCCCCTTTTAGTCAGGATCATATCTGCTAAGGGGTTTCACACTTCACGCTAAATTATAGGCCATTCCTTTAGCATCCCCATGCTTTCCTAATTCTTCCTTTTTTTTTCTTCATTATTCCTTCCATGATAATTTTTCTTCCTTATCTTTTTCATCTCTGCCTGCTAAAGATACCCTACTGTATGATGTTTTTCTGAGCAACTGTCAAAAATTATGAACCATAAAATACTTGTACATGTATCACATATTTATAAGTAAATGATAGATGAAATCAGTCTCTCAAGCAGCTAATATGCCATGGTGATTAGTATACTCTATCTTTACAAGAATTCTGTTTTAAGGACTTATTTATTTAATTATTTAAGGTTCACAGAATACCCATGTATATCAATAAATACTTGTTGAATGAATAAATGAAGTTAACCGATTGTTTTTAATTAGAGTCTCGTGGCTCATTACCTTGGTATTTCTTGGGACTGACAGAGTTACCAGTTTTGCTCTTCTTTGTAATTTTGTTCTCACTGAGTTTTATACCATTTTGCACATCAAACATATGGAAATAGTGAAATGAGCTTATCAGTAAAGAAAGAAATGTCAATATGATATACCTTATTTTTTATTGGTAGTTAATATTAGAAATCTGTATCTGTCATTACAGGATAGAAAGTATAAAATATGTACTCAATCATGGGAGCTACATGTCACAGGTACCAGTCAAATCATCTGGCACTTCAATGACCTTTCACTGGTTATCATTATTATAATAAATTTCTACTAAGAAACTATCAGAAATCACATCAGTGACCCTCATTTTGTAAATATATAGCATACATACATAATATACACATTCTTTTTATGTGTAGTGTGTATGCACAATGGAAATTTCTTTTGTCAACATGAAATTGTCCAAGACAATTACTAAAAAACTATTCAACATTCTTATTATCTGTTGTCTTTCTGTCTTTTACGTATATTGATTCTGGTTTTACTAAGTTTTTCTCTCCTGTTTTTCTTTGTCCAACAATTCATCTTTGTTGATTAAATATTGGAAAAATTGTTTGTTTTCCATTTCTCATCAGTAATTAAGTTCAATATATCTTCAAGTTTCATTATGTCAATTTTCCTAAAAATTTATCAAATCTATGCAATTCCATACCTGTGACTTTTTGTACATCATATGGTGTATTTAACAAACACACCACTATAAACATTTTACCTAAATTCTACAATTAATTCTGTGTTCCCAAGTCTTTCCCCAAATCAGAAGTTTTAAATTACAAGTGGACTTCTACCTCCATAGTGGTTAAAAATTGATATGAATTTAATATCCTTAGCTTTTGAGGTTTTGAACAAGCTAGTAATTGTAACCCTTCCAAATCACTTTGAAAGTGATGAGACTTTTGGGGTCTCTTGTAGGAAAAGGTGGTTTATATGAGGGACAATTACTTCAGATAATCAGTCCTATCAATAATGCCAAGAAGCAGAAACTATTAACTCCATCCTACAAATAGAGAAAGACTCAGGAAATTCAGCATGGGTTTGTTGCTCAAATTGTGTGGCTGGAATTTAATCCAATGATTTTCATTCTGATTTCCATGTTGTTCAGTTACTCTGATTGTCTTGGGAACTTCATGATCTGGAAATGTGTGTTCTCTAAACCACACTGAAAGCTGCCCATTCTGTGTCTGGTGTTTTGAAGGCCCTATTCTTTATGTAAAATTAGTTATTTATCATTTGATTACAATCACTTTTACCTACTTATGCTATATTTGTTTGCTATCAAGTTGCTTTCTTAACCTTGGTAAAATGTAGAGCTCCCTTGAGAGTCAATATTTCTGAAGCAGGGATGGATTTTGCTCCAAAGGATTGCTAACTCAGTATGATCATACCATGAATATGCTTAATTTGCTTATATAAAACTGTCCTAACCTTGGGTTTATTCTCTTCTTTTCCAAAGAATGTTACTTACTTGTATGTTTAAACAAATTATCTGATGAAGACCTGGATGGCTTACAAAGGGAAACTCAGCAATTTCCATACTGGCTTTCCTGAATATTTGTTAAATTGCACTAGGTAATATTGATGTATCTTTTTTTTTTTTGGTACCAGGAATCGAACTCGGGTCCTTGCACTTGTGAGGCAGGCAGCAGAACCACTGAGCTAAATCCCTGGCCCTAATGCTGTATCTTTACACAGGTTGTTCAAGTGGTTCCTAGAAGTCGTGATGGCCTGTTGCTGAGTTTCTTCAGGCTAACTATAACTTGTTTAAATACAGGAACTCAGACGTGTTCTTTGCGTCTCAGCCATGCTAAGATATCCTGGAGCAGTACGCAAATCCTTAGTGGTTTCATGAGGTAAAGATGTGTAATGTGTCAGAGATCAAGGTCGCCTCTGCCATGAAGCTCCATTACCTTGGTGCCATTTGCTAGCTGGCACATGATAGGTGGACAGAGAGACTGAGAGGATATTTTAGAGCCCAGTTACCAGCATTTGCCATATCACCCCACCTAGACATGAAGACATTGGAAAATACAGTTGTCTGGGGCTAGGAAAGGAAAATAGGCCAGTTAACATATCACACAAACCCTGTCACAATTAGGAAGATTGTGTAGATCAAAACTGCTCATAACATATGATTTTAAAATATTTTCAATAACATGGACTTTTTAATCAATTAAAAGAAATAAAAGAAAATGGTCTAGTTTAAATAAATCCTAATAGCTATCATGCAAATATTTACAATACTTTATTTTTAGTACTTAACAAATTAAGTTTATCAAAAATGAAAACCAAAAAAATCAAAGGCCTGGAAGTAAAGTCAGCTTGCTAATATGAATAAGGAAACAAGCTGGTGGGAAGGTAACCCACGAACTGATCATTATGTACTGGAGGAAGCAGAAGTAGAGTCAAGGCCTAGGAGGAAAGCTCAGGTCCACCTACGTACTGGGGCAAAGAAAATTCAAATTTATCCACCCAGGAAAGAATCTGCTGGCCCAGGAGGAACTGGACTTTTGTTTTTCAAGTAATTTTCTGTTATATTTCACATAGTATTTTTGCTGTATAGAATTTTCATACCAATGCAGGAAAGGGTTTTAATCATAATTGTGTTTCTGTCCAAGCATTTCTGAGAACAAGAAGCATATATAAGAACTACTGTCTCCCATGTTTTGAAATAAAGTCAGAAAAAGTTGTCCAAATTCACATTTGAGTCAGGAGATTCACTTTTCATTTGAGTTGGACAAATAGATAGAAGACATTCATCAGGAGCTAAGCAAATACTATGTAGTTGATCTAATCCAGGCAATAGCAATTACGGATTTTTAATGAATCTTCTGTAACCTACTAAAGCCTCTCAAAATACAGTAGATTCTGTATTAATAAAAGCATTTCCCAAATGCACTACAAATTTATCAAGTGAAAGTCTAAATCTCTTCACTTTTTTAAAGTTTTTTTTTAATTAGTATATGTTTGTAGTACATAATAATTACATTCATTGTGGGGTAATGGCACATAACACATTCTAATACATACAGTTCTTATTTCCAGTATCTCTAGACATCAAGTTCAGTCTTCCTGGAGTTTAGTTGGTTATGATTGAAGTCTATTTCACAAGGAACAGTAAGCAGTGATGTTAAAGCACTTATGGTTTTGAATTAGTAAAGCATATAGGATTAGAGCAGTGGTCATAGAAGTTGTGTCTTGGAAAGTGTGGTTTCAGGTTGGAATTCTAAAAATTTGTTATTTAATTTGTTTTTAATCTGTCTGAGATAAACTTAGAAGTCTAGTGACAAATCCAGTGGGAAAGGTCTAAACTCCAAGATGAATGAATTCCTGATCCCAGTAAATGTTTATTTAATTTTCCTTACCTATCACCAACACCTGGAACTTGGGTCAGTCACTGTCCTAGTAGTGACTAATACGTTCTTAATCCTGATCCAGAAGCTAAATTTCAGATGGTACACAGGTCTAGTAAGAATTTGGTCATCTGACTGGGCACACTGGCACATGCCTGTAATTTCAGAACGTGGAAGGCGGAGGCAGAAGGATCATAAGTTCACAGTCAATGTGGGCTACATAACGAACCCTGTCTCACAAGGTGGAGAGGAATATAGTTCACTGTGAAAATCTAGGTTCAATTCTCAGTACCATGGATAGACAGATAGATAAGTCGGCAGACAGACAAAACAATTTGCTTATCTGTACAGCCTATAGAGAGAATATGTTTGGTAAACTACATGAAACTATAGGAAGACAGTGACTCTCATTCAAGACCATGCCTACCACATAGATGCTTCATTAATGGCACACCAAACTAAAGCCCTTTGCTAAATGAAGTGAACCCTGATGCCTCACCTTCTGAGGAAAGCAGTCTATCCTATTGGAAAAATAGCATCTTAGAATTAAGCCCATTTGGATTTAAATCTTAATTTTACCACTTTTCCAACTGTATGACTTTGATCAAATTACATTATATTCTGAACCTCTGTTTTCTGTGTGAAAATTACTATATAAATTTCATAGAACTTTTCTGAAACATAAAACACTTTAAATACAGCGGATGTTTCATAAGTGCTAGTGCTCTTTTTGAATTAGTAAAAAAACACCACAATGATCTTCATAACCATGTGAATTATCATATTAGACCTTCTCACAATATAAGGCATTCAAGGGACTCTGTCTTGGTATGCTTGTAACTTGAAAGGACTTCCTAATTCGGAGGCATACCTCTAGACAAGTACCAGAGCTCTGGAAGCCAGTCTGAGGTACTATGCGTAGGGGGTAAATACTTGTAAGGGCTCAAAAGATCCATGTTTGGTCCAATTTCTGCCTCCTATAATTACATAGCTCTTTTCTGCTCCTTCCTGTCTGCCAGTCACAATGGCATCAACCATGGTTTGTCTAGAAGAATTTGACCTCTCTCAAAAAGTTGATATTTCAAAGTATCCATTCAGACATTTGCCAAAATGTAGACAAAACAATACCTTGGCTGCTTGCTTATATGAATCTCTTCATACTAATATAATTCAGACACTTCTACAAGAGTTAATAAGCTGCAGGATATTAGCTAATATTTGTTGAGCATCTACATGGAGCAGGTGCTGGGTACACAAAACCCTTTTGAGTAGATAATATGAATATCTCTATTTCATGGGGAGGAAACTGAGGCACCTCAATGTATAATATGTTCAAATTCAAAGGGCAGGGTTTTTTAGAGTGAAATTCAGAGACACTTCCAAATGACTTCAAAGTCTAAAAACTCCCAAGTGCTCATTCTTATGATAATGGTGTCCTGGGCCAGAATTTGAATGTAATTAGACATTCACTCTCACAGAAATTAAACCACTGTTAGCCAGCTGATTTGTAGTGCTAATGTTTTTAAAAGCCATATGAGGGCTATTTTCATGATGGAAAAAGATAATGATGGAAGGGGGTGGATCTGAAGATGCCAGGACCATAATAAATGAACGTTTTCCAAGGATTAATATCTAAGGCAGAGAACATTTCAGACCCTCAGCACCTAAAATAGCTTATCTCTTCATGCTCTCTTTCTACCTGGCTTACTTTTCTTTCTTTATATTTAGATATGTCCATGAAAATATAGGCAGTAAAGCAGATAAGGAAACACAGGTTCTAGAACATGCAGTGTTAATTCCCTGCACAGCTCCTATTGTCTGAATATTTTAAACAATGATTATCTATTTATTTATATACTGTTTCCTCTATGCACAATAAATTTTGCCCCATGATATCAGGGACAATTCATAATAATGCATATTATTATAATGACAAAATGAGCAGAATTCAAGGATGAGAGGGATAATTATGCTTCAGGTAGAAAAGTACTAGATAGGAAAGTAGCATCTAAACTCCATAAGGCCATAAAAAGAAAGAAATGCACTGAAAGGGAAAAGAGACAGAGAGGGATGGGAGCCAGGGAGCTGGAAGATAAGAAGGGCTTATATATGTGTGTTTATAGGCAGAGAAGAGCAAGAAGCAATCAGCTGACAATGTTCTGAGTGAATCGTTTACCTGGCTCAGAAAAGGTGGTAGCCTGAACCCAGTGGAATGGCCCAGCAGGAGATGGACAGAAGAAAGAGACTGAGCAGTATCAGTTGACAATGCTTTGTCATTGCATGTAGGGAGCTGGGCACCTGAAGAAAGTCAAGTCACTCTTTGATGTAGAGCATGTATAGGAGAATCTTAGGAAGAAGATTAAAACTTAAAATTTAATAAATTTGAACTTCAAGTCCTACAGACGCCCCCAGTGGAAATGTTTGCAGTTAATAAATAAGCAAATATTAATTGAGAGAAATAAAGTCTGGCATTTGAACTTAGAAATCATTTGCAAATCTCTACCTCACTTCCCTCAAAACATCTAAATTTACCTGTCTTGAGTAACTGTCTTAAGAAACTGTCAAGGATTATTCCTCAGTACAGAAATATAATATGACTTCCTTACTAGTATCAATGCATGTAATCTCTCTTTTGGCTCAGATCTAAAATGTCCCTCTCATGTCTGTGTAACATGATTGGATCATGGAGGAGCTATACTTATCAGTGGATTCATCCATTGATAATTTAATAGCTGAATGTGCTTATTAGAAGGTAGGAACCAGTCAGAAACAGTGGATGACTAGAGGTGTAATTTGAAAGGGTGAATTCTGTCACCCAGATGCTCTTTTATCATGTTTTTCTCCACCATGCCTTTCCGCCATACTGTTTCTGCCTTGGAACCAGCCAACCATGTATTGAAACTGTGAACCAAAATAAATCTTTCCTCCATTAAATTGTGGGTGTTGGGTATTGTGTCCAGCAATGAGAAAGTATGACATTCCTTAGCATAAAAATTACTAAAAAAGAAAAATATTCTACAGTTCTGTGGTACGTATTGAGGACGAATGCCCCATCAGCAGTGGAGTGAAGTAACATTATGAAATTGCTTAGGTTTTTTGCAATCTATTTTATGCAGTCATGCTTGAGGATGCAACATGGAACCTGGAAGTTAATTTTAGACTACGTTTCAGTCCTTGGGGAAATTCATATATTCACTGTGCTACAAGCATCTCCAGAATTTTTTCTTGTAGCCGTTTAGGCATATGTTATAATGATAACTATCTCTGAGAAACAGGCAGTGTAAGGTGCTGGCTAAGAAGTGGAATCAGCTTGCTTGCATTTGAGTCCTGGTTTCCCAATTTACTACATATGTGACCAATTCAGTGCCCATGTCAAGAGGAGATATCACTAGTGCAAACCTCAGAGTGTTAGTATGAGAGTTAAGTGAAATTAGAAACTTACAGTGCTAGAGAATAGTATATAAAACATACAAATAAGTGTAACCTTTATTTTTAAGAAAAAGTTCAGGAATTATCACCATACTTAAACTATTATTCAATAAATACTGGTGGGATGAAAGTATTTGCTGAGAATGTATTAGAGCCTTTTTGGAGAGTTAAAACTTATGGTAGCAGCATTCTGGATAAACTCTACATCCTGTGATATTGCTGAACAGTGTGACATTATCAAATAGCAATACTTTGGCCTCTAGATGAATAAATCAAGAAAGGCAATATTATACTTCACTAGAGTAGTAATTGTTAACATTTCTTAAAGAAATATCATTGGGCTATTTAATAATTGATGTTCTCATTAGTTTCTAGCATGCTTATGTTTGTAATATATTGCGCTAAATGAAATAAACAGAGCACCAGAACTATTGCTATGAGTGTACACCATTACATTCTTTACACAGAAAAGAAATATTTTTGTGTGGATGTGGTTCAGTACTTCCCCACCAGGGACAAAATGCTTCACTGTTTATGAATCTCTTCTCATGTCTGTCACTTTACTCTGTCTTCACAATCAGCCAGCATATTATCTCTCAGCGTGTAAGTGGCATGAGGCCACATAGCAAATAGTGACAAGGGGCAGACAAGCACCCAAGTCCTCTTCTTGACATCCCCTGCCCTTTCTCTCCTTTGTAGTGTAGCCCTGTAATGCACCAACTATCAGGAGTCTGTAATTTGTAGAGTGCTCTTGGTTCAGCAAGTTACAAACTGAAGCTCATCACCTGGCAAGTGCCTTGTAGCAGGAATCCACACATTGATCCATGGAGCTATAACCCAGCAAACAATATGGGAACTGTTAGCAAAACATCTTCAGAAATTCATGATATTAGCTGATGTTCCACAGTATTGTGAAAAATATGGGAGTAGAGTCCAATGGAAGAGGCTGTAGAGAGTTTCAACATCTAATAGTTTCTTCATTACTAAGAGAAAATATCTGACATGTTCACATCAGAGATGTGGTGAAAATGAAATTACATACATATATCATCAGATGTATGCTAAATACTTGGGAAAAGTTTGTGAAATAAGTGATAGTGGTGTGAAGCAAATTATAAATTTAAATACGCAGAAAGTACATTCATATAAACACAAATAACTGGTGAACCACAAGTGGTCATAGCTCATTCATTTATATGTCACAAATATGTTTTACAGGCTCTGAAATTTATATTTATTGAATCAAATTAAATATATTTTATGCATATGGTACTTCAGTCTTTTTGTATAATATTGAAATAGTCCTAATGAGGAGAAGTGTCACCAAACAATTAGGCATGGAAATACAAACATAAATTTATGTTGCCTTGCCAGATTCATGTATGCTATCATCTCCAATAATTATCATTTACTCAGTATGCATTAACTGACAGACTAGAATGTGAAGGTTACCATGCTAGCAGTTATAGGAGCTCAAAGATCAGTTATATGTTGCTTCTGCCCTCACATGTATAAGAAAAGGTAGAGCATCAAAGTACTCTGTGCTTTGAGATGGTTATAGATAAAATGCACTGAAAATTCAGAATTTGAAGAGATTGCCACCATCTGATGAAGTGATAGAAGAGAAAGCATTCAAATTGGTCCAAAACATACCCACAGATGATTTTTCAGTTTTCCAAAGATTAAGCAAAATAGGAAAATATCTACCACAAAGGTTGATTGATATGGACCTGTACCTGGCAGCTTAGCTTTGCGTAATCCTGAGGATGGAACTGTATGTTCTAGTGCCCAGTCTGCCAAACACTGAGGATTTCCAGGATGGGAAATTTTGAGTGCTAAAGCCAGCAATGTCCTGGGCATATGAGGGAAAATTTGTCATCCTCCTATGCATTCAGGTATACAGTAATCCTATATTACTGATTATTGTGAGGTGTTAGCTAATTCAAAGTGTTTTCCTGTGATATACAAAAACATTTCAGTACTTTAATAAAGCAATCACCAACCTTTTTTGGTGCCAGGGACTAGTTTTGTGGAAGATAATTTATGCATGGACTGGAGGAGGGTTGGTTTCTTTTATTTATTAATATATATTTGCAATACATGATAATTAACACTCCCCAGTGTTAGCATCACCACCTCAGCTCTACCTCTGAGTCTTATAAGGAGGGCCCAACCTAGATCCCTTGCATGTGCAGTAGGGTTCACACTCCTATGAGAATCTAATCCCATTGCTTCTCTGACACCAAGTAGAGCTCAGGCATTAATGCAAGTGATGCAGAGTGACTGTACATACAGATGAAGCTTCCCCCACTTGCCAGCCATTCACCTCCTGCTGTGCGGCCTCAGGGTTGGACACCCCTGCTTTAATAGATAAAATTCACATTTTTAACCACAACCCACTTGCCCTATGTTAGGTTAGATCTTTTTAAGTCATTTGTTCTCTCCCTTTTTAATTTCTTCACTTTTATGTACTCTACCATGATTCTCAGTCATCAAGAAAAGACCCGTCAGTGGAGTTCTACTTCATCTCCAAGAGAAGGCTCAGCAATTAGCTGCTGAATTCAACCATGGAATTTGTAACTGGAGAACTGAGTTCCAGTCCCTTTACTCAGGTTGGCCTTGAGCCAGTCATAACCTCCCTGAGCCTGAGATTCTTTGTTTCTATGATTGAATACAAGATTATAAACTTTAGACATGTTAGCCAGCTGTGTGGCCAAGTATCCTCTATGATAAACATAGGATTGAAACTGGAATGGGATTTTGGAAGACACGTGTTTAGGTAGTTGCCATGTAACAGTAGCAAAGATAGAGAGGATAATAAAATATAATTACCTCCTGAACTTCCAAGGCTGCACAGAATAAAGACCATCAGAGTTATTGCAAAAACCAATAGACAAAATGATGATCTACAATCTACAGCAGCTGTCAACACTCGAGGGGATTGGAGACTCAGCACTATACTGTTTGGATTCCCTATCCCTCTGTAAGGAAGGAACACAAATGTGTTCAGCTGTCCCTCCTCATCTGCAGGGGGTGTGGTACAAGACCCTTAGTGGATGCCTAAGACTGAGGGTTAGCACACACACACTATGCTTTTTCCTCTATATACATACTTATGATAAAGTTTACATTATGAAGTAGTAAGGATTAACAATGAGAATTAATGCAAGCAGAACAAGTATAACAATTCACACTTCTATAAACATTATATGAATGAGCTCACTCATGCTTGCTCTGTCTGTCTGCCTGTCTATCTTGTACTTATAGCTCATCCTCTTGAAGTACTTTATGGCATCTCTTTGGCCCATGCCAATTTCCAGTTTCACTAATCCTGTGCTTTGGAGTCATTATTAAGTAAAATAAAGACTACTTGAACACAAGAGTGGCTACACCACATCCGTTGATCTGACAATAAAATAGCTACTATGTGACTAAGGGTCATGTGGGTACCCAGGAAGAGATGATGATTCCAGTGGAATAAAGCAGAGAAGCCTGAAATTTCATCACTCAATTCAGAAGGGTGTGAAATTTTAAACTTGTGAATTGTTTATTTCTGTAATTTTCCATTTGATATTTTTAGACCACAGTTGAACTGAGGTCACTGTCTTAGTTACTTTTCTCTCACTACTGAGACAAAATATCCAAAATCCAAAGGTAAAGGAGGAAAAGTTTATTTGGCTCACAGTTTGTAGAGGTTTCAGTCCATAGTTGGCTAGCTTGAAGGCAGGGTGGCATGGCAGAAGGGCATCTCAGAGGAGAAAAAGTTCATGGCAGAGAGAAGGCAGAAGTCAGTAACGCAGCAGGAAGCAAGCAATAAGCAACAAGACAAGCAGAAACCCTCTTTCTGTCCTTTGTGTCTTATCCAGGCTACATACCCTTAGGGTAGGTAGCACTCACACCCAGGGTGAGGCATCCTTAATCCTACCAAGAACTATGCCAAATCAATCAGTGAACTAATTTAGTAATTACACACCCCTGATCCCAGAATCACAAACTCTAGATCCAGCCAATTCTGAAAAACCCCACCTATGACTGCATGAAGCTTTGGGGAAACATCTAGATAGAAGCCATAGCAGTCACTGAAACTGAAAGTAAACTAAAAAAAAGCAAAACTGTGAATATGTGGGGGTGCTGTTGTATTGCATTGACCTCTGTGCGTGAGAGACTTGACCTTTTCCGTGATTTAGTTTTAAATTAGTCTTACAGGAAAGTGTACCAAAAATATGAGAAATACTTAAGACAAAGGTCAGTTTAATAAATTATGTGACCACCTAGTAAAATGGTGACCCTGTTCAGAAGTTAGAACTCTATTAGCCACACTTAAACTTCTTGGTGTCTCTGCCTAATCATAGCACTCTCTTCTTTGCTAAAGAGTAAAGTCTAATTACTTGACATTTTTGGCAGGCATTTTCTTTTATTTAGAATTTCATCAGCCAAATTGTGGGTATTCCTAAAAACAGAAAGTGTCTTATTCTATAGACTCCCTCCCATCTTTCTCTATCTCTCTTTTCCTCCCTCTTTTTCCCTCCTTCTTTTTCTCCCTCTCTCTCTCTACTCCCTTTCTCTGTCATGTATCTATGTAATGTGATCAAAATATACAGTAAATGTTTAAATTTTTAAAAATTTTTCTTAAAAGATGCATTGCTATTACCTTTCTTCGAAATACTTCCCCTCACTTTGAACACACATATCCTATCATCCTTGCCAGTTACTGAAGCAGTTCTGGAAGTCCATTTTCAGCACTGTTATGTCTTTAAGCATCATCATCAAAAAAAGTGAATGCTGCTACTAAGTTCCATTTGATGGAGAATCAGCCTTCTGAACATATTATGGTTTGTCCTCATCCACTGTATTCACCAGATCTGCCCCATGTAACTTCTCACTCCCCAAAGTCAGAATGACCATAAAACCATTCTGACATTTTGAATCACTTGAGAACATCAAGGAAGCCACAAAAGGTCAAAAAAAGACACGAAAAAGGCCAAAAAAGACACAAAAAGATGCTCAGAAGATGAAATCTTCTAGTTTAAGTGGTCCAAGGGTGGCATTTGATATGTGATTGGAGAAGCTGCTCAGCAACAAGGAAACAGAGAGACAAATTGTGAATGAGAGAACACCTAAGAGAAAATGCTGAACAAACAACCTGGGTTTGAAATTGCTTACTTCACTGGAATGTTCGTCCTTTACATTTTGATGGCTAATACTTTTTAAACTATGATTGTTTAATTCATCTGCAAAGCCAACTTTAAACCATTATGATAAGAAAGCCCCAAAAAGTAAAAGCTCCAATCATTGTTTCCCACTTTCAAAACCTATCTCATGAAGGAGTTTTATGAGTAGAAGAGGCAAACCCTTTCCTTGATGGATCAGTGAGCCATCCTTGCCTTACTGAACTCTAATTCTTCAGACTGACTTTTAAAGAATAGAACCTGAACATCTGAAAAAAATCAATCATTTGTTCACAACTCAGCAATAGAGAACTCTTTAAAGAAACAATCAAATGATTGTTTGGGTGTGAACTCCACCATGATAAAACTTCTTGGGAAGTGGTACAGTGACTCAGAGAAAATTAAGACTTTAACAAGCATCAAAAATGCACCTTCAACTCCATCGCTGAGTGTGTGCAGATCCCAGGGAGCAGCTGTGTGACCCAGACTGGCAAGGCTGCAGGTGGATCCCTGATGGGGGTCCGTTCCAACACCAGAGGTTCTGGCCCCTCCCACCAGGCCAGGAGCCTGCCCAGAGAGGAGCTGCACGGGCATGTGGGCTCCAGATGGAAACCCTCCATTCCATCCCTAAGTGTGGGCAGATCCCAGGGAGAAGCTGTGTGGCCCAGACTAGCAAGGCTATGGATGAATCCCAGCCCAGGCTCCACCCTGACCCCATAGGCTCGGGCACACCTGCCCAAGCCAAAGGCCCAACCAGAAAGGGGCTGCACTGGCACAAGGGCTTCAGCCAGAGGCTTGCCATACCATCGGCCACAGCCAGGGACCCACCTGGAGAAGAGCTGTACAGGCACACAAGCAATACCCAGAGGCTTGCCCTGATACCATTGATAAGTGCTAGGAGACCCTAGCCAAAGCCTTGCAGATGACAGAAACTGGGGTGCACAGCCCCAAACCAAAGATCCTCCCAAGTAATAGCTTCATAGGAGCCCCAACAAGAGGCACACCTAGATAACATCCCAAGTGTGCTCAGGCCCCAGCCAGAAGCCTGCCCAGACAACAGATCAGCCCAGGGATCTAGAAGGCCACCACTCTGAACCCAGGAATTGGTGTACTGGTGAGCAACAGAGTAAAGGCTGTTTGGTGGCTTCCTGAGAATTCAAGACCACTGGGTAAGCAAAAAATCACCTTAACAAAGACACAGCAGGCTGTATCTGTTGAAATGAGAAAACACATAAATAAGTGCCAAAACCAGACTGCCAGATCACCTAAGGAAACCCCAAAGGGCAACAAGATGGAACAATCTGATACTCAACCACCTGGACTCCTGGAACTAACAATGAAAGGGGACCTGGAAAAAATGAAATCAAAAATAATTTCTCCGATAAAAGCAGAGATTGTGCCCAGAGTACAAGACATAATTAATAAATCTAGAGCAGACACAGATAAAAAATAGAGGAGCTGAGGAATATGATGGAATCCTAACATAGGAAAAAAATGTAATCCGTAAAACAAATGCAAACAGATTTCCAGGAGATTGAAAACCCCATTGAAAGCAGAATGAGCCAATGCAAGGATAGCATTTCAGATATAGAAGATAGGATTGCAATTAGTGACCAGGAAAAGAAAAATTGCTTTAAAATAGTAAGGGACATGAGAAATGAATCCAGCAGCTGCTAGACTATGCAAAGAAAAATAACATCGGAGTGATTGGAGTCAAGGAAGAAACAGGAGAGTACAGATGACATAAAAAACTGTTCACAGAAGTAGTGGCAGAAAACTTTCCAAATATGGGGAAAGAACTTGACATAGAAATAAGTGAGGTATATAGGACTCCAACTAGCTGTGATAAGAAAAAATCTACATGTAGACATATAATAGTTAAGATTCCAGAAAACCAACAGAAGAACAAAATTCCACAAGCAAGTAGAGAAAAGAAACAAATCACATACAATGGAAAGCCCATCAGAATCACAGCAGACTTCTCAACACAAACCCACAAGGCAAGAAGAGCATGGAGCGACATATTTCAAGCCCTAATGGAAAACAGCCTCCAACTTAGATTGATGTGCCCTGCAAAACTATCTTTCAAAATTTATAGAGAAATAAGATACTTTCATGACAAAGAGCACCTTAGGAACTTCATGAATACCAAACCAGCACTCACAAAAATTTTAAACAATATCCTAGGAAAAGACAATGAGGATCAGAACCCCAGGAAGCCCTGCAGAATGAATCCATCAGGCACAGCAAGAAATTAAACCCAAAAGGGGAGAATCCAACAAAAAGAAAAAGTCATGACAAGGATAAGTCAATACATATCAACTATAACCATCAATGTTAATGGCCTCAAGTCACCAATCAAAAGAGATAGAATGGCAGAATGGGTCAAGAAGCAAGATCCAACAATATGCTGCATACAAGAAACACACTTAATTCAAAAAGAAACTCATAGACTGAAAGTTAAAAGGTGGAAAACAATACTCCATGTGACAGGAACCCAAAAAAAGGCAGGAGTAGCTATCCTCTTTGCAGATCAAATGGATTTCAAACCAACACTGGTTAAGATAGACAAAGAAGGACACTACATCCTTTTAAAGGGAAGAATCCAAGAGGAAGAGAGGGCAATCATTAATATATATGCACCAAACACTAGTGCACCCAACTATATAAAACAAATACTAATGGACATGAAAAATCATATAATCACTAATACAATAATAGTGGGAGACCTTAATACTCCACATTCACAAATAGATAGATCAACTGGACCAAAAAAACCAACAAAATACTAGAACTCAATCAAACTCTTGAACAAATGAACTTAACAGATGTTTACAGAGTGTTCCACCCCACCAAATCGAATGTACATTCTTTTCAGCTCTACATGGGTCATTCTCTAAAATAGACCACATATTCACTCATAGAACATGTTTAAGTGAGTGCAAATGAATTGAAGTTATCCCCTATATATGGTCAGACCATAGTACAATGAAATTGTAGATCAATAGCAAAAGAAACTGCAAGAATTTCATAAACATGTGGAAATTGAACAACACACTTGTGAATAACCAGTGGCTCACAGAAGAAATTAAAGAAGAAATCAGACAATTCCTACAACTAAATGACAATGCCAGTACAAGATATTGGAATCTATGGGACACAATGAAAGCAGTCTTACGGGGGAAATTCATAGCAGTGAATACTCACATTGGGAAAATAGAGCGGCTCAATTATACAACCTGATGCTGAACCTCAAGCTTCTAGAAAAAGAAGAGCAGGACAAACCCAAAGTCCATTCAAAGGAGGAAATTATAGGGATCAGGGAAGAAATCAATGCAATGGAGACTAAGAGAACAATACAAAAAGTCAATGGAGACTAAGAGAACAATACAAAAAGTCAATGAAACCAAGAGTTGGTTCTTCAAAAGAATAAACAAAGTTGACAAACCCTTAGCCAACCGTATCAGAAAAAGGAAAGAAAAGGCCCAAATCCATACAATTAGGAATGAAATGGGTGAAATTACAATGGACTAAGCAGAAATCCAGAGGATCATCAATACCTACTTCCAGACCCTATACTCCAATAAGATGGAAAATACAGAAGAAATGGACAGATTCCTAGATACATGTGAATTACCAAAGTTGAACGAAGATGACCTAAAAATTCTAAGCAACCCAATATCAATCAATGAAATTGAAACCATAATTAAAAACTTACCAACTAAGAAAAGCCTGGGTCCTGATGGCTTCATTGCTGAATTCTACAAGACATTTAGAGAGGAACTACTGCCCTTCCTGTTTAAACTCTTCAATGAAATTGAAAGGGAAGCAATACTCCCAAATTCATTCCTGGAAAAAAGCATCACCTTGATCCCTAAAGCAGAAAAAGAGAACTATAGGCCAATCTCACTAATGAACATAGATGCAAAAATCCTTAATAAGATACTGGCAAACAGAATGCAGAATACCATCAAGAAGATCATACACCCTGACCAAGTGAGATTCATCCCAGGGATGCAGGGATGGTTCAATGTAAGCAAATGAATAAATGTAATACACTATATTAATAGAACCAAGGACAAAACCATATGATCATTTCAACAGATGCAGAAAAACCATTTGACAGAATCCAACATGTATTTATGATAAAAATCCTACAAAAAAAATGGACTAGACGGTCACTACCTCAATGTGATAAAAGCCATCTATGAAAAACCAACAGCCAGTATCATGCTAAATGGTCAAAAACTGAAATCCTTCACACTAAAATCAGGAACAAGACAAGGATGTCCTCTATCACCACTCCTATGTAGTTTTGGAAACAGCCACAGCAATTAGACAAGAGAAAGAAAAGGTATAAAAATAGGAAATGAAGAAGTCAAATTGTCATTATTTGCAGATGATATGATACTCTATATAGAAGACCCTAAGAACTTCACCAGAAGTCTTCTAGACTTAATAACCAAATTCAGTAAAGTAGCTGGATATAAGATCAACACACAAAAATCAATAGCTTTTCTATACACAAAAAACACTCACTGAGAGAGAAATGGGGCAATGCATTCCTTTCACAATAGCATTCAAAAAGTTGAAGTACCTAGGAATCAACCTAACAAAAGAAATCAAAGACCTCTACTCTGAAAACTATAGCACTCTGAAAAAAAAGAGACTGAGGAGGATATCAGAAAATGGAAAGATATCCCTTGCTCCTTCGTAGGATCAACATAGTGAAAATGGCCATACTTCCAAAATTGCTATATAGATTCAATGCAATCCCAGTAGAAATCCCAGTAGCATACTTCACAGACCTGGAGAAAACAATCCAAAAATTCATTTGGAGAGCCGGGGATTTAGCTCAGTGGTACCACAGCCTGCCTTGAAAGCGAAAGGCCCCAAGTTCGATCCCTGGTACCAAACAAAAACAAAAACAAAAAAAATTCATATGGATCAAGAAGAGACCTAGAATAGCAAAAGCAATACTAGGTAATAATGACAAGGTAGTGGGTAGCACAATCCCCAACCTGAAACTATACTGCAAAGCTACTGTGATAAAAATGGCATGGTACTGGCAAAGAAACAGACCTGAGGACCACTGAAACAGATTAGAAGATGCAGAAACAACTCCAGATACACTCAGCCACCTCATCTTTGATAAAGGAGCCAAATACCCTCATTGGAGGAAAGATAGCCTCTTTGATAAATGGTGTTGGAAAAATTGGGTTTCAACTTGCCAAAGAATAAAACTATACCTATATCTCTCACCATGAACTAAACTAAAATCAAAATGGATTAAAGATCTAAGTATTAAAACTGAAACACTAAACCAGCTGGAACAGAGATTAAGAAGAACTTTTGAAGACATTGGTGTAGGAAAAGATTTTATGAACAAAACCTCAGTTGCCCATGAACTAGCACAAACAATCAACAAGTGGAATCTCTTTTTACTAAAAAGCTTCTGCACAGCAAGAGAAACCACCAACAGCATGAAGAGAAAACCCACAATGTGGGAAAAATTTTTCACCAGCTGTCCCTCAGACAAAGGTCTACTATATAGAATCTATAGAGAACTTAAAAAAATCAGACCTCCCAAATTTAAAGACCCAATCCAAAAATGGGCATCTGAAATGAACAGACATTTCTCAGGCAAAGAAGTAAAAGCATCAAATAAATGACAAAATGTTCAACATCACTGGTTATTCTAGAGATGCAAATGAAAATAACACTGAGCTTCCACCTCACTCCAGAAAGAATGGCTGCCATCATGAAATCAACCATAAACAAGTGCTGGTGGGGCTGTGGGGAAAGAGGAACACTGCTTCACTGCTGGTGGGAGTGTAGACTGGTGCAACCACTGTGGAAATCAGTATGGAGATACCTCCAAGAACTGGGGCTGGAAGTTCCATTTGCCTCAGCTATTCCCCTGCTGGGGATCTTCCCCAAAGAATGAAAAGAATCATACCACAGTGATATATGTGTACCTATGTTCATAACAGCACAATTCGTGATAGCTAAAACTTGGAAACAACCCAATAGCCCATCAAATGGAGACTGGATAAAGAAAATGTGGGGTTTTTAAAAAATAAAATGGAGTACTACTCAACCATAAAGAATGAGAAAGTAGAGACGTTTATAGCTAAATGCATGCACACTGAGGCGATACATTTAAGTGAAATTAATGGGACATACATTTTTAAATACTGAATAGTTTCTCTAGTGTGAGAAACTGAAAGTGTAAATAAGGACTAAAAGGTATAATAGACAATGTGAAATAGGAAGAAAAGGTACAAAGGGGAAGGGTAAGTGGGAGGGGTAGGGGAAAGCAAAGAAGGGAATGGAATTAATATGAGGAAATGAAAAAACGGAAACAAAGTCATTGTGGATAGGGAGGGATTGAGGGTTTGAAGGGAGGGCAGGGGAACGGGGAAAAATAACCAAGAGAGGTTATGTAAAGGTGTAAATTTCCGATGATTAATGTAATTATATTGTATACCTTAAATTTACCAATATAATTTTTAAAAATTCATCTTCAATAGCTTCACCCAGGGAGTTGGGTTCTGTTTTGTTGGGCCACTGATTTTTCACAATGATCACTTCAAATGAATACATTGTTTGCATAAAGGAATCAAGCATTAATTACTTTCTCCTACAAGTGGTTTCTAATTTTTAGGAAGTCCTGGTGAACTTTGTTCACACGTAGCATTCCCAATTATGATGGCACTTTCATGTAGGTCCCACAGCTTGGCTTTCATCCAGGTTGTTAAGAGAATTTAGGCCCAGAAAATCGGATTATTACATCCCAAGGGAAACAGCTGATAAGCAGCAGATGATAGCTCATCTCCTTGCTGCTTGCTGGTGTTGAGGTGTTGCTAGTTGGAAAGCCAATTTGTTAGCAATTAGTACTCATTAGAATCATTTCCTGTTATTGATTCTAAACATTTGACAAAGCACTTTTAAGAAATTGGACCCCCAAAAGTAGCTATATGTAAGTGTGGAGCAATTAAAAATCTTCACAATCCAATGTAATTCCTAACCAAAGTCATCAGTTTCCAAGTAATTATTTTTGCTTTCAAAGCACCCTGGTATCCTGTCCAGTTTAAAGATGTGCTGAAATAAGGACATACTTCTTAATTAGCAGAGGTTATGGGTAAGTCAGTATAGGAACAAAAGGAATTTTCTTTTATTATCTGCTTTGACTGTGTGTAGCATGTCTTTACGGCACAAAAACTGCCAGCTTGCAATGCAGTGTATTTGTTAGGGTTTAGAATTAAATGCCTTACTTCTATTACCTAAATATTTCAGTTGGTATTCACTTTTACACATTATAGACACTAAATATGGGACACAAATAGAGTCATTGCGTATTACATTAGAATTTAAATAGTGCCTATGTCAGCTTTCTGAAATATTATATATGACTTTAATAAAATTGCCATAAATACTATATGCATTTGAAATTTTCTAAGAAAAGGCACTGTATTTATCTAATTCTTAAATATACATCTACCTGCATTACAGTGTTGCACATTTAAATTCAATAGGTATGCTCTTATTATCTAATTAAAATATTTATTATCTTTCCAAGTATTATCTACTTATAGTTGCTCTGTTCTTTATTTAGACTAAGAGAAAACACCTTATTTCCTCTTTAGTAAGTAATAGACTTTACATATGAAGTATTTTGTTATTTTTTCAGGATCAGAATTAAAACTGAATGATACCCTCCTACCTTGTGTTCCTTTTTCATAAGACTCCCCAAATTTTCCTCTGCTTCTGGGTTTATTTTTTAAATATAAATAATTGCTCCTATTCATTTCCCTCTACATTTAATAAGGCTGAAAATATTTCTTCTCATTGTTGCAAAACATGGAGATGTGAACTAAGTACATTTCTGTTTCAGGATTTCTTATTCACATAAAACCTTCATTCACGGAGGAATTAAGTGTGTGCTCATTTTTGAAATGCCCTGTGCACAACCCCTCTATCCTTAATAAACAGAGATGGTATTGACACAAGTGAATTTTGTTTAACCACACTACATTTGCTTCTTAATTAGTGAATATTCATCTGTCATCAAAAGCAGCTATGACACCCCTCCCTGCTAACATGTTCTGTCATAAATAATCAATGAGGCACTATTAATATTCATGAGCTGGAATCTGTGTAGTCATGTGCACTGATGCAGAGACAGGGGGAGTGTTGCCATGAACTGACTGGAAACTCTGTGTGTATCCGTGAGTGCAAGATACTTAGGGAAAGCGAAGAGGAGCATGCTGCTATACACCACCCTGGCTTATGCTTCCAGCTAACAGCGGTTTGTCTGTGTTTCTGGACTGAAGTGACTGATGAAAAACAGTAGTCAAGTCTGGAGGGTGATTCCCTTTCAGTTCACTTGCCTTTCAGTTCTGGGGAAATTAGAAGATTTGCTCTCTCTCTCTGCTTCTTAGAATGGGCTGCAATTTGTGCACTTTTCAGAAAAGAGAGGAACACTACAAACTGCTGTATGAAGTTTCCCAGGTGAGTGCAGGTCTAATACCAGCAAGTAAACAGCCAGGCTTTGTGTTTGTTTGAAAGATGGGAAATGAATTCTAGCTAGCCTTATGTTTTTCTCTTTCAGTACATTTCAGAACTAAGGGCAGACTTGCTGGTTTGGGGCTCTTTATTTTGGGTTTAGGTCGCAGTTTTCAGTTTCCTTGCCACTCCCCCTTCAGATGACTTCCTGTGGGATTCTTTTTAACATTTTGTGTATCTGCTGCCAAGATGTCAGTCAAGTATGAGGAGTAGCCCTGAAATCTGTGTCTGTAATATTTTGAGATACCTTTAAGGGACATTTTGGAATAATGCTGACATTTGAAAACCAATTGTATCATTGTCTGCATAAATATTGAGATTTTTATAGGTCTGTGAACTCAGTAATTTTGAATAGACAGGAAAAGTTTCTTGCCAAATCTTGTTATCAAGAGGAAATTATTTGATTAATTGGGAATTTTTGCTTTGGTTTAAAAGGAAGACCTGGTATTTTTGTATTATATAAGAAGAAATATATGACATGTCTTGGCTTTAAAAAGAGATAAAAGAATCTCATACCATTTGTTCTCATATCCTTTTTATAATTTTATTATCCTTAGCACTAAAATTAATTTTAAGACCTTATTAAAATATCTGTACTGTGACTTGGAAAAAAGTGTGTAAATTCACATGTCTCTTTAATGGGTATCTTAAGGCTCTTAGAATAAAAATAAGAAAACTATAATCAGGTTTCATAGTTTTAATAGAATTCTGTTAATTTCCTGTTTTATCTGAGCAGGTTCACTGGAGGTGAATGCTCAAAGGCAAAATGTTTTGTCTGGCAAAATAAAGTTTATTTCTTCCTTCTTCCAGTTTGCCCCAGATGTAACACATGACTACTTTTGTCTTTAGATAGTATTGCTAGTGAGAGATGGTATTTGGGACGTTGGTGGTCTGTGGCCAGCAGTAGCCAAGTGCCCACTGCTTACTGGTTCCCTCCACTTCCCCCAACGTGATTCATTTCACAGTGGGCTAATTACAAAGTGGATTTGCTACACATGAAACAGCCTCCTCAGTTGCAATGTTAATGCACATTTTCATGGTAATGTGATCAGAGGCTCATTAGCCAGTTTCCAAAATGATCCTCTGCATTAATTAAATATAAAAACGACTCCTTTATCACCGTAGAGAGGAAAAAGAAAATTAACATTGTTAATTACACCGGGGGCAATACCTTTTGCTTCATTCTTTTTAATTTTTTAAGTACAAACTTGAGAGGATGGCCTAAAATAATATTCATTTCCTAGATAAGCGCTCGTCTACTTTGATTCATGAAAACAGTCTCTAGGTGGAACACTTTCCTTTAGTTTGCTTATTGGAGTTTGAGTTCTAGTATTGTTTTTCTTTGGGTAGTCAAGGTGCAGCAGAGTGCATTTAGCAATCTATTTTTTCTCTGAATTACTAAGTGATATAAAAGTATAATATGGCAAAAGTGGTAGCTGGTGTCCCCTGATTATGCCTAGGTTAAGCTGTTTATATTCTACTAAGAAATCCAGCAGGATTACTGCACTCAGAAAAAAGCCACTGTATCTGCTAAGGAGCAGAAGCCTTTGTTGTGGATTTTTAAAATGCTAGTCTGTGAGTTTTGCCTGTAAGTGCTTCCTAAATCTTGAGAAAATAGATTAAGCCATATATTCTTTATTGCCTCTACCTATACTCCTCCATATAGTTCTCTACTCCTGGGCTGCAGTACTTACGATCTTTAATAAAGGGGACCCAAAAATGAAGTATTAACTTCCACTTAACTGGCTTTTATTAGATAAGTTAAAGCTCCAGCTTAAAGATTTTGCATGTGTTTTCCAAGAGGAACCCTCCTACAGTTTGTCCCCAGCTTTGCCTTCTACTTTATTGAGTTAATGGAATAGATAAGCTATCAAAGGAAAGCGATGATAGGCTCATATAATACACCACATCCCTGTGTGGTGCTGCAAACTAGTTTCTATTTTTATTGAGAGGAAAGGCAGCTCAGAGCACACATGAAAGTGAGCATGTTCTTAGCCAGGTGTTCAGGAGGGCACTCAGCTGCCCCCATAAGAGAAGATACTGTTTACAAAAGGGCTTAAGATCGGAAGGCTGAGTATTTCTAGCTGGTGTATTAAAAAATGAATCTGTTCACACAAATAGTAACACTTGATTGCCCAGATCCTGTTTATCCACTTGTAATTCTCACATCATCTGATTTTTTGTTTCCTTGGTTGTTATTTTATAAGAGTAAAGGTAAATTAAAGTATACCAGGGGATCTTATAATACAAAATTAGCAGTGAATACTAAAGGCATGCCCAACAGCAAAGTGTTTATAATACAGTCATTGTGAGACTGAACTTTTTGCACATTTTCTTTCTCTATTTTGTGACCTGATAATACAGGGCAAGTGGAATACAGTTTCAGGTTTATAACTGCAGTAAACAAACTCAAATATGCTCACCAAGGAGTCTAGTGAAACAATCAGAATGATGTACTTAGGGGTGAAATGAGGTCAAGTTTATATTTTTTTTCTCCTATAGAGGAGCTGAGACTTTTGGTTTGCAAAAGAGATGGAATGCCACCTCAAGAAAATTAATTTCCGCAGGAGTTGGACCAATCAGGATCCAGCATGAACACAAGTACAAGCATCTAGGGTTTGGGTGGATCCAATAACTCTCATGCAGACCAGTTTCTGTGTATCTTTATGTGTCTATCAACTTTTATATGTGCCATGGACACAACTGTTTTCTACAGTGATTTATTTTATTCAAAGTAGGTTATTTATTAACCACTTAAGAATTAATAAGTGGGTAATTTGAACAATGCCCTTCTATTGACATGAACTGAATTGCTTGTTTCATAGTAATCTAATTGAATAACACCTGGACTACAAGAGCTACAATAGCTTGAGAGGCATTTCTGACTTATCAAGAGATTATTTGGGGCTGAGATGATATAGTAATACCTAAATATAATGACTTTTTAGTCTAATTTTTTCAGGTAAATCAAATGAAACTCTTTGGTTGATCAAATAGTAAAAATTAGCAGTGGGACATTCATTGGTGTGCAATAATGTGTTAAAATCAGGGGGAAGTATTGAAAAGTTCAGGCTGTTAATATAAAAGTGTTTGTAGGATTTAATTTAAATCCTGCAATGTAATAATGCAAGATTCTGTTCTTCACTTGCTAAATTAGAGAAAAGAAATCCATTTGCCTCAGTGTCAGAGTCGGACCAGCCAGAAGTAGAACAGCACAGGTTTCACAAGCAGTATCACTGCTTGAGACTCTCTTCTCCTCCGTGTTGATGCTGTTGCCCAAGTCAGAGTGGATTTGTTAATTTGAATGGTTGAGTGCAGCTTCGAGGTCTCCCCACCACATGCATCCTTGAGTCAGTAACGTAAAGTGGAACAGAACCTGTATCAAATGTAACAACAACAAAAACATTGGCCTCCATTAATAGTGAAGAGTTACTATATTTTAGGCACCACACTGGGCACTTTGTCCCAAAACATCACCTTGTTTAATGCTCACAAAACCAGTAAGAAGTTAAATAATACCTTCTCATAATTTTTAAACAGGTCTCCTCTTTTCTATAATATCTTTTGAATTTTGTGTAATTTCCATTCAGGTCTTATCCTAGATTCTTCAGAAATTTATTTTGTCTCAAAGTATGGAAGCTCAACTCCTAAGCTCTTCACCCCTTCCTCTAAACACCATTCTTTCCCTGCCTGCGTTTGCTCTAGGGAAGTCTCACCCTGCTGGCTTTCAGCCGAACTCAGAAACACTGAATGAAAAGGGACCCTTCTGATTTCTCTGTTCACACAGTGGCCTTCTTGGATATTTTACTTCTGCACATTCTTAAGCTTCAGTTTCTGCCTTCCCACAATCGCAGCTTCTATATTCACTCTGCTGCCGTGCTGAGAACTTTTCCTTTTTAGATTTGTCAGTGGTCTGGTCCACCTTGATTGCTGCTGCTGGAATGATTTTCTAGAAAATATTAATGGCTCCCAATTACTATAAAATGAAGTGAAAATTTCTTATTCCAGCATTGGAAGCCCTTCTCAACTAACCCCAGGGTCCCTTATGATTTTCTTTCTCTGACCTTCCCTCAATGCAATTTGTTAGCCCTCCAGACCTTTTCTCCCTTTTTTTTGACAACCTCTCAATTTATCTCCTTGCAACTCAGCTCTTTTTCTTCTGCTTCTGTGGAACACTCTATATTCAGCTTTACCATCTTTCTTTTCCATCACCAGTTCTTCAAACATCATCTTGGGCATAGAAATTTTGGCAATTGTAGGTAAAAATAGCCTTTCTCGCCTTGGAACCCATGTAGCATTTAATTGTACTTTTTAAAGTTCCTTTTTCCAGTCTGCCTGTCTAGCATTGTATTCCCTTGTGAATGACTGAACTGCAAGCACCTGGAGGGCAGGGCAGGTGCAGTTTGTCCTTTAAGCCCTGTCTGCCAGCAGACCTTCAGCAAGATCCACTGTGATGCCTTGTTCATCCATAGCCTCTTCAGAATTAAACTGCTAATTCTAACTTCTGGCAAGGGGACTTACCACTCTGCCTTTCTCTCTACCCCAAACTTGGGTAAGCTAAGGGTTCAATTAGATGTTTTCTGGTCTCACATTTTTATATTTGAAAACTGGCCACTAGGAATAGGATTAGGCCACAAAGGAATACAGAGAGAGGAAAAGGGAATGGGGTGGGGATAGGAGTCTTTGGGTGGAGTTGGGAAAGATGAGGTTTGTGGTCCATCGCATCTGTGAGGATCAGACTTACCTAAAATATCAGAGACATCCGATACCCTAAAGTCTATACTGTGATTCAGTTCAATAAACTTTCTGTAAACTGTGACTTCTTAATAGATGTCAAGTCCTGAACTGTGCCATGATGAGCTCAAAGACACATGGAGCAGTGCTTTGGAGAAACACAGAGTCTGGCAGCAGAGACACATACACACAGAGAATTTTCACATGTAGAAGGGTTAGAAAGTACATGGTGATGGCAGACAGGTGGGAACAAATAGGTGGAAATGGATTGGATGTGAGGAAGGCATAAGCAGTAAGTATCACTAAAACCTAAAGTGGAAGGCAGTCTCCCAGACTTGCCCTGAGAAAGGGCAAGACCCAACCTTAGAGAGTCTCTCATGCTGATATTTTTGCTTATTCTTTGTTTTTGTATTTTTATGTTGGGGGGGGAGGCTTTGATAAGAAGTAAGAGAATAGATTTGCTTGTTGTAGGTGTTTGCCAGTAGTTTAGGGTGATGCAAAGAAAACCAATTAGGAGGTCATTGCAAAGAGTATGTTAATGTAGAAAGACTGTACATGGAGGAAAAATTGAAAGGGTGAAGAAGTAAATTCTTTATGCTTCTGACTTGTGAGACTGGGTAGATGGAGTAAAGTTTACAAAGAAGAAATTAGAAAAGGGAAATGAGTTTTGGAGTGGGAAAGAATGCTGTTGATGTCATTTATTCCCTCTAAGTGACGTTCACTAGACAGTGGAACAGTGAATGCTCAAGACAAAACCTTTGTATGTGTGCATCTGTTAGATGAGGTCACCCATGCAGGTGTCAAAAATGAGAAGACCTAAAAAGTGAGAAGGACTATGAGCACAAATGAGGAAAAAACCTAAATTTGTTATAGAATGAGAAGGAGATTGACCAAAAAGTGGTGGGAGAATACAAAAGGATAGAGTTTTAGAAAGGCAGTGACCAATGAGGTCAAATGGAATGGAGTGATTCATAAGTTACTAACCAAGATCTCTTTAGGGTTTGGAAATATGTGATATACTACTAGATCCCTCTTCAGGAAGGATCTGCTGCTTCATTTGCTGGGGATGTGGTGGGCAGAATGCTTGAGCTCTCACCCCTCTGTGAGTTGTCTTAGCCGTACAGACACCCTTACCAGGGTCCTTTCCTGTCCTAGGAGCCCATGTGCAGGGACAGGTTGGAGCATAAAGGCGGCTCTGGCCCTCTTAGCCTGACCTCATACACTCTGAGAGCTCAAGACCTCCCTGTAGGTGTCCTTAGGTGCCTCTCATTTCAGTCCAGCCCTGCTTTCTCCTCCACCTTACACAAAAGGATGCTTCTTAGTAAATGTCTTGCATGTGCTCTATCTCAGAGTTGGTTTCCTGGAGAACTCAGCATGGTGAGAATCACAGCATTTCAGTGCAGAGATGTGGAAAAATATTCCAGAAATTACTGGATTCAATGCAAAGGTTGACTATACTTTGCAGAAGTTGAGATACGATTACCAATATGGAGTTACTGGTCATGTTGGAGTATAACTTTTCTTACCCTTTTCTTCTTTGAATGTAAAATTACTTAAAATTGAGACTATTAAAATTGAAAGTTGCTTTACTTTTCCTTTAAAAAGTAAAATAAGATAATTTCTTATGTTAAGCCATTATGTTCAGATAGTGGTGACTAAAAGATACAGCATCTGTCTCTCACTAGAATCTCCATTATCCAAGATTTTTGAAAAAAAAACCTTAAGTGTTAGAGTGTTTTTAATATGCAAAAGACTTTCTATAAAAACAAACATTTCATAATTTAAATTTCTTTAGGTAAGTTTAATAAGTACTTCTCCATACTAGAAAGATCAGAATATTATATATTTCATCAGTATATGTTGGTGCATGCCAATAATCCCAGCTACTTGGGAGGCTCTAGTAGTTGGAGGCCAGGTAAGGCAACTTAATGAGACTGTTTCTCAAAATAAAATAAAAATGGGCTGAGTGTGTAGCTCAGCACTAGAACTCTTGCCTAGCATGTGCATGGCTCTGGGTTCAGTCCTTAGTATTGAAAAAAAGTAATACACTGTTAACATTCTTACCATATATTTGATTGATCTTGGTATGAGAGGTCAACTGTCTCTAATTGCATAACTATTTAGATGAAATAGTGCAGAAAAACATTTGCCTGTTCCACATTATGCTTAAGTAAGATACATTGTTGAAAACTTAGCTGATAAGTATGCTGAGATACTGGACTCTTCAACTCACCTGGATCTTTTTGGATAATTGGGATAATCTGATTAGAAAATTCTTTAATTTCAATGTTTACTGAAAATATTTTTAACATACATGATCTGATTTGCATATTTATTAAGTGTATGCACATTTGTTACTCATTTCCAATTATGTTAGTAACAAGTGAACCGCTTATCGTTAGCAAACAGTAGTTTCTTAACTTCCCAAGTTATTAAGTAATGAACTATGAAGATAAATTGATGGTGAAAAATCCTTCCACAACAGTCAATCACTGTCCAGTACATTCATTTTGTGGAAGGTGATTTTCACATATTGAATTTTCACAAGTCATTTAATAGCTATTCAATCAATCTTATTAAATGATTAAGAAAGCCACCCGACTTAAATCACGAGGCACTCAAAAAGAGGCCCCCAGGTTGTGGGTCTATGACGGATCTGTACTTCTGAAGCATTTATAATTCATGGGGAAAAGTGAGCAGGATGCTCAGAACAGGGCCTGCCTCAATCATTTAATCTTTTTTTCAACACTTTTCTCTCATTATTCATCCTTGGATGTGTATGCATCTTAAGAATTTTGCAACATCGTCTTTTTGTGACTCCTGTGGATTTAGGTGCTGCTAGGTAGTAGTTTTGTCTACACACTATCAGTTCTAGATAATTCAGGTGCAGCTGTGTTTTTTATATCTAAATGTACCATTTCCAAAGCCATCAGTATAACCTGTCACATCTTTGTCTCTTTCCAGCTATATTCATTTCTTCTTTCTTAATTCTGTCTCCCCCAATGTGGAATACCAGCTTTAAAAGGAGTGTTATGAAGAGTTCATTATTTTTTTTTCAACAAAAGCTTAAAAGCTAGCAGCCCTGTATTCTCCTGTGTTTCAACATATAACATCTAATTGCTAATTTGTGCCATTCTAAAACAAGCTGTAAATCTTGCTTTATGGCTGTTTGGGCCCTTGTAAAGCTTTCTTCTTTCCCCCTTCCTTCTGCTTTATGAAGCTTCATAGAAATACTGTAGAAAATTTATTTGGAAACTTTCATCTCAGTGAAAATTAGTTTTTTTTTCTGAACTAACCTCCCATTCTCAACCCTATCTTGGTACTTTTGTAAAAAACAAAACAAAACAAAACAAAACAAAACACTTGGGCCAGGGATTTAGCTCAGTGGTGCTGCCACCTGCCTCAAAAGCACCAGGTCTTGAGTTTGATCCCTGGTACCAAAAAAACCCAAAAAACAAAAACACACTCTTTAAGGATATATGAACAAAGAGAACATTTAAAACATTTGCTATGGCTTCAAAATAATAAATGTATGGAAAAAAGACCACTACTGTAACAGTGATAGTGTTTTCCTCTAACTGAATCATAGTAAAATGCATGTATTAGCTTCTTAAAGTAGGGAAAGTTTGGGAAAGTGTATTTCCTATTGAATAACCATAAATAATTACTTCACATTTGCTTTATCCTTGGTGCTTGATAGTAAGAGGATACAAAAGAAGCATAAGCTAAGAAGCTGTTGGAAGACAGATTTGGAAATATATTACCCTGCCACAGTGAACATTATAAAGAAAGGATGGTCTTATATGAGCAAGGGTAGAAGGGACTTTGTGGAACAATGCAATAGGAATTATTATTTGTAATGGTCTTCATTAAAAGCCATGGTTAATTTTTAAATTCAGCATAATTACTGCATACCCTTTCAGTTGAAGGTAAGTGTTTGGTATGCAGGGTGTATTATACAAGCAAATTTATAGAAAGATGATATATAGGAAGTACTTTGTGGAAATTGAAAGAATAATCTGACTAAAGCAGGATATGAGATGAGAGTAATAATTGAAAGTCTTGGTTTTCATGCACAAGTGGTTGGACCCCATGCCATTGTCACTACGGGGCTTTGTACACTTTAAGGATGCAATCAAAGAGCATCTGGGGTCAACCTCGATTATAAAGTAGTGTAAACTTTGTTTGCTGAGTGCTTTATTTAAAAGAGCACAGCCTTGCTAAATTGACCTGTAATAGACACATTTCTCATTTTTCCTTAAATGTGCTATATACAGTATTTCCTTAGTGACTCATATTTATAAGATATGTAGCTGGTTTCTCCTATGTGTGTGTGAACCTGGGTTAAGACAACATGGAAAATAGGGAAAATGTTACGCTGACTTGGAACATGAGGTATTACAGTGCAAGGAGTGATGCTAAACACCACACATGATGTAGTACATAGGAATGGCATTGCTCATGGGACACAAGTGTTTTAATCAAGCAGTCACACCACTTATTTCCTCTCTCACTGTGATTTGCTTAACTTTACTCACCTTTGTTTAATGGATTATTATCACCTGGCAGTATTTTGTTGCAGATGAAATGAGATAATATGTGTAAAGGACATAACATTGCAAGCATGAGCTTCATGGCAACTACTGCGGTTAGGGTCTCATTTCAATCTAGCAGTGACCCTGGAGATAGATGATACTGCAGAGCAAAAACCTGAGGCACAAAGTAACCAAGTTACACATTAATAGCAAGCAGGATGCCTGGAATTCAAACCATATGTGCCTTATGATAAAATCTATGTTCATTTTATGTCCCATTCCCTTTGAGTGCTCCATATGTATCTAGTGAAGTGATCCATAAATACTGAAAACCTGATAAATACTGAAAAAATGAAAGATGCTGTTTGAATTTTTCCTTGAAGAGGCTTATAGAAAAAGCTCTTTTTGGCATAAGCACATACACATAAAAGTCATCCCCACTACCTCTTTCCCTATCATTACAATAGCTAAGATAAATTATCTCATAGATAAGAGCCCATCCATATGAGGACTTGAAGGTCTTTCCCCCACACTTCCGTAAATCTGTACCTGCTATAAAGCACCCTTCATAATCTGCTGTCTTTTCTCACACTCTTAACATCCCAAATTTTAGCCAACTCCACTATAATTTCCTATTTCCAAATAACATGAGTCCTTGCATCTCTTACCTTTCAACACAAAGTCCTTGTTACCTAGAGTTCTTTTCCACCTCTACATGCCTAAAAACCTGAGTTCCTAATGACTCAGTTCAAGGCTTGGCCTCTGTGAGGTCTTCTCTGAACCTATGACAGAGCGATTCACTCCTGCCAGCACTTCCTTTCAATAATATTCACAACATGAAATGTGGCCAGATGTCCTGTCTTTGTGTTGAGTTTTGTATCTCAGGAGCTTTACCATCTCAGACAGTATCTGATGCAGAGCAAGTATTTAGTACAGATTGAGTCAAAGAATAGGAGTGGGGACATAGTGACAACTGCATTCATTAAAGAAATCTTCATTCTTTTCCCCAACATCATCTGGGATCTCTTTGAAAACAACATATTTAAAGAAACTCTATTGCTGGCTTCATGATTTTGAAGATTGCAACTATTTTACAATATGCAATATGCCTTCATTGTAAGGGTCAAGATCGTAGTAAGCACACTTTGGGGGAGGGCAGAGTTGACAAGTATATTTTAATTTGACTATTTTAATATGCATATTGATTGCAAACTATATCCTAATGTCAGAAACAATAAGATATGGGGGGGATTAAATCTTAGAATTGACCTACAAAATGATCATTTCTTTTCTCAAAACAAACAAACACCCACTCTTTACCCTACCTTCAATGCTCCTGCATGCCCCCTCCCTGACCTCTTGGCCAAGATCGAGGATATCATAACCCAGATGTATTTGGACCCAGAATATCAGGACTTTATCTCAAGACCTGCAGCCATTTGTTTTTTCTGTTTGTTTTGTTTTTCATGGTTTCTTAATCTCTGGAGGACAAAGCCCTGTCTTTAATCTCTGGTATCCTTAGGTACCTTAGACCCTTATCCAATACTCATATAGACTTGCAGAGAAGAGGATGAATGACAAACTGCTAAATGAGCCCAGTCTACAAAAGAGCATGATGGAGATGACAGCAAGGCACAATAAGATGGGTCTCTGCCCTCAGGGTGTTTCCTGCCCTTCAGGCTTCAGTAATAGAACCATAGTGCAAGGAGCAACACTGGTTCTGTGAGAGAAGAATGAAGTGCTCCAAGATGTCACAGTGATGATTATTTGCTCCTAGTGAAAAGGAAAAATTAAAATAGTATATTAAATTAGGACGTTTTATTATATATTTGTGATTATATAACAATATATTATATAATGAAGTATTATATAATAAAGCAAAACCATGCTGTGAGTATGGTTAAGTGAATTGATTATTGATTTAATAAATGTCTTCTCCTTTTGTAACTTTTGATGCTGTACAATGGAATAAGCTACTTGGTATAAAAATAGCTTACTAGATATTTCTTTTTATTTTGCATGATTTATAACCATCATTGAAACAGTAAGCTATGACTAAATCTCTTAACTATTTATTTTATATATTTACCTCTTTAGGAAGAAAAGAACTTACTATGAAGATTGTAAAATAAACTAGAAATTGTCCAAATTGTCTGTAATGATAATGCCTTTGAGTTTCATAATTATCTAGCACTAAATGAGAATAATTTCTCCAAGTCCAAACATCCCAATTAAGATCATATAAAGGAAAGAGAAGGCTAAGAAAAACATTAAAATTAGTTTTAAAACTTTAATCTCTATGTATAACCTAATCCAATTTAATAATATACTAGGAATATATTTTTTCCAGTACTTCAAAGCTGTATTTCTTTCACTTATTAGATATGACTTTAACAGCCGGGATATTGTTTGAACCATGAAGAATATAATAAAAATAAAAATAATCTCCTATTATATACTCAATATCAGTTAAGATTTTGGGGAAACCTTATGCATAGGCCCACAGATAACTTCAGATAGAAAACTCAGAGAAGGTTAATGTTAAATTTTTGCTTCTAAAACCTTTTTTTAACCATGATTAATTCTCTGTTCCCATGAAAATGAACTCTGAATTAATTGCTAAATAAATACTAAACTTATTTGCCATGTCAGTCTAGAATCTTACCCAGATCCTGGAGAAATCTGCTGAAGAAGGGAGGGAGGACAGAAGGAGGGATAGTTTACTGTCTTATTTATGATGGTCACTTTAAGAACTATCTATGAATGTTGTATGTCTACCTGAGGATAAATTTAACCTTTAAGATTTTGTAAAATGTAAGCATGGTGCAGTCTTTGTGGTATATGGATATGATCTCAACACTTTGTGAGACTGAAGCAGGGGGATTTCAAGTTGGGCAACTTAGCAAAATCCTATCTCAAAATAAAATAAAATGGGCTGGGGATGTAGAACACTGTAAAAGTCCTGAGTCTAATATGCACTGTTGAAAACAAAAGAATTTGTAAATATTAAGTAAAAATGTTTAACTTTTTTTACATTGCATCATATTTAATACTGTTAGTAAAATTGACAATTGGATCACGAAAGCTTGAAAGCATTTCCCTCACTTTTCCATAAATCCATGCCTGGCATAAAGCATCCTTCATAATCTGCTGTCTTTTCTCACACTCTCTTAATATCCCAAATTTTAGCTAAACTCAACTATAATTTCCTATTTGAAAAAAATGTGAGTCTTCGTATCTGTTACCTTTCAACATGAAGTCCCTTTTGTCTGGAGTGCTTTTCTGCCCCCCTATGCATAAAGACCTGAATTCACCTCATATTTCCATTTAGTATAATCAAACTTCATTGTGGATGAAATGTAGATTCAAAAAATTGAGAAAATGACTGTTCTTGAATTGGCAAAAATTAAATAGCTTAATTTAGTTTTTTCTAGTTCTACATTTTAATGCAAAATGTCACCAATCAATAGCAATGACCTCAACAAATGTATAAATATTACAGATTCATTTGCCTAATGTTTCAATGTATAGTATATTATGAACAGATATATTTTAATCTGTGATTATTCTTTTGCAGGTTTATGAGATTGATTTGGATACTAATTATATCAAAAAGTTGTCAAAATTAAGTTAAATAGAAATTTATTTTAAAACATTTTGTTTTTTACATATGTTTTATCCTGTCGCTCCCTTCACTTGAAAGCAAAGTAACTAGGTCCTGGATTTCAGGGAGATGAAAGTGTGATTTCTTAACTGACTAAAACTAATAATAATAAAAGCATTTAGCATAACTGGTATACATAAACAGCCTCCCTTATAGTTTCTAAGATTATCACTTGTATCAAATAATCTTCTTGATGGATGACTGTTTCCTTGCTGAGTAATTGTCACTTTGTTTGTGTCTGATGGACGTGATTGCTGTGTCTCCTAGTGGTATTTTTAGTGCACCCCAGAACAATATGATCAATGTGTTAATGACTGCTCCCAAGTGCTTTCCTCTTTTTCCCACCACAAATTTCTGATTCTCATTTTTCACTATAACCAGAAAATGATTTTAGAACTGGCTCCTCACTTTGAAGCTTGCTTTGACATCTTTGAAGTATTCACAGCTTTCTGCCCAGCATTATCTGTGTTTTATAAATCACAGAAAATTCTGCAAGAGGAAAAAACACCTATTAATTTCAGGTGTAGAATCTTCTATTGATATGTTTCATATTGGTGTAGTTTCATTTTTTAATATCCTGTAATAATTCGTGCTTTTAAAATGTGGTTAAGAGATAGAGATGGATAACAGGACCTTAGAGAACTATCTGCATAATATTATTATTATTTTTTTTTTTTTTTTTTTTTTGCCGGGCAGGTTTTATTTTAGCCAAGGATACAGACAGTATTCAGGAAAATAAAACAGATGAAACAAATGCTAAGAGACTGTGATGCCACATGCTATGCTGAACCTAACTTTAGTCATGCTTGCCTGGGACAGCAGCAGATCATTCAGTAAAAACATACAGTGAGATCGGAAAGTGTCTTACCATGCACAGTGTTAAACTACAATAATGATACACCTTAACTACCTCCATGCACAGTAGTCTAACATTACAGCTTTTTAAAAAATAAACACAATAAAGACTTCTAGAAGCATTTTATAATAAAGTAATTCCTAATTTTTCTTTGTAGATAGATCGAGCACCTCCAAAATACAAATTCCTATACACAGTGAGTACTTTATTTCAAAAGAATACTTCAGTATGTGGAGACAGCCTTGGGCAATGCTGATGGGACCTCAGCTTGGGAGGCGACAAACCATAGTGCCGAATGCATAAAGTGTAGTTGCAAATAAATTTTTTAAAACTAAGTTAACTTTTTTATCATTAAATACAGAAAATATACTGCTTTGCTAAAACAAGTAATATGTGATGTATTGACACTTCAGCCTAAGGAATGAACACTAGGATGCTTACAGACGACAATGTGAGGACACACAATCCCTACTGTGGGCGTAGCTGAGCACAGGTCACACCGTGGAGCAAAATGGGCTGTGGGGTTCGCCACATATGTCGGTTACCTTGAGTTAGATAACACATGTGTACCAATTCTGACATTCATTTTCAGTTGCTGCTGGTATCATGTGTTTTAAGAAATGTGTACAGTATGAAAAACTTGAAAATACTAATGAATGAAAAATGTTTTAGGAAAAAAATAGATATTTCCATAAGAGCAGTAAGCACATTCTCTCCTAGAACAGTGATCTGTTTTACAGGAAACAAACTCTTACCTTGAAACTTACACAGTGAGACTGTACAGGACTACATATTATTATTAATAATATTATAGTAGTCATAACTAAGAAACAATGAGTGAACATATCACCTTGAGTCTCCCAGAAAGGAAACCATGATTCCTAAAACTTCCTAGCTTTGAATGTGTTAATATACTTTAGTTACTAGATTACATATGTGTATAGAGAGCCATTAGTATCAAACTCCATACTTCAACTATTAAATGTGATGCATTTTCAGTTTTTTAAAAAACTAAATAGAAACATCTCTTTGTGTACATCCTAACAAAGTAATAGTACATTACTTAATAATTGTGAACCCAGAAATCCATAATTATTTCATTTAGATTAGCATTTATATGACCTTAATTTCCTGTGACTGCAAAGCCTTTTGATTATATATAGTGTCTAGGTTAGGTAGTTCCCCAAACAGTCTCTGAAACAGACATTTTCCTATGAGAAGCTGGGGAATTGTCTCAACACCACTAGGCAGGGGGTGGAGGAAGCAGGATTAGGCAGAAGAGAATGTAGAACTGGGATGCAGTCTTCACAGACACTGCAGCTGATCACAGGGAGAGCTGTGTGGCTAGGATGGCCCTCCAGAGTTGTCCTAAGCCAGACAAAGCAACCACGCCTTTGCACTTCCCCATTGTCTAATCTTTGGACATGGTTGTCCTTGGGGAGTAGACACAGCGTTAAACCAGGTGACTGCCTTTGGCTCAGGGCAGCCCAAAGAGTAGGACAAAGCTGGGAAACAGCAGCCAGTGCCCCAGCACTGGGGGGAGCTGATGCCTTGGTTCTGAAAACAGGACCTCAGTGCTCAGCATTTAGTGCATACACCAATTTATCTTGTAATATATGGACATAATTTCTAAGCCATAATAAAATTTTCCCTCCAAAGCAATTTTAATCACATATGAGACAAGGTCAGGCTCCATAAGGTTAGACTGTTCTTCTCTTTGTCCATTTTGTTGTTAGTTTAAATCATTTTCTGGAATTAAGGGTATCATTGGAGCATGTTTTGAGAATGTGACTTTGAAAGTCTGACCTGCTCAGATGTGATGAATTGTATCGGGAGATTGATTTTGCTGAGTGCTAATACCACATCATGTAGCGATGTAGTTGCACTTACTAAACATTGTCCAGGCCGTATTGTTGAACTCTCGAGCAGCCACGGTCACCTCATCAGGATGTTTTCTGTCCTTTGACAAGTGGTTTCAAATGCACTCATTCATCTTCTTGTCCCATTACATTTTCTGTGACTGATGCTCTGTACCCATTAAAATTGATAGGAAAGAACAAAGAGAAGAAAAATGTGCCCTTCAATTGATTAGTTCTCTGAAAGAGCAAATGAGAATTCTCTGGCACCAACAAGAGATGCAGAGTAGGGGGTTTTCCCATTTATTAAGTGCTTTAATTAGCTAGGTTTACTAAACAGAATCTCCAGTTTATAAAGACACATTCAGCATGCTTTAAAATTCAATCTCCTGAAATGTTTAATCTTTATAAGATGAATTTAATAGCTGCAACATTGTTTATAGTCAGGAGTTATTTCAGTGAATTCTCAGTACTAGAATCAATTAGATCAGATGCTTTCCATATTAGGTTTTTCCTTCTGATGAGCTGTCATAATGGCTCATTTTATATTCTTTGATAGCCGATAATTAAATTGACCATTATTGTAAATTGAAGCCAAAACTATAATGATTTTGGAAGGCCTAATCATCCTAGGTTTTTCTTGGATCTACTGAGTATTATCTTTGTGTTCAACAAATTGCAAAACAGCAAGATATTTCTGCAATGTTCACAAACCATTTGTTTAATTACATTATTTAATGTGTTTGGAGAAAAAAAATAAAACCTACCCATTAGCAGCTAGTAGGTTTAGGCCTCTACCCCTCATTTCTCCTGAGGGTCCCATGTTTGAGTTAGAGGAAAAAGTGTGCACTTGAGACTTGTCTCTTTGGAGACATGATAGTGTCATATTTTTGAAAGAGATGTAGATATATATATATATATATAAATATATTTTACATTGTACAAATTTTAATATGAAATAAATTTAACCCAATAATATGAAATAAATTATTTTAGGATTAATTTCCTTGATTTCACAGAGCTATATGGGGTAATTTGAATGCTATGGGTAATATGGTCTCTTGAGAGACACAGAAAAGTAAGAAACATTCTTCGGTATTGACCTTGGTCACAAGGATGACAGGAGCTATTCTGGGACTTTGCCCGTAGGATGTTTCTGTGAACAGCTGTCACACTGGCTGTGGCCAAGCTGGTCCACATTTTCCACAGTATTAATGATCATATGCTATACAAATACTTGGAGTAACTGTGGGGCAAATAGAACTCATCAAACTGGAGGCAGGTCCTTTCATTTATGTAAAAAATGGACTCAGCCAGCAATGAGAGAAATTTCTGTGATAATGGAAATATTCTATATCTGTGTCACCAAGTACAGTAGCCACTAGCTAAATATAGCTATTAAGTAGTTGAAATATGCCCAGTTCACTAGGAAGTGAACTTTTGGTTTTATTAACTAAAGCTAATTTAAATTTCCTAGTTACATGTTGTTAGTTGCCAATGTATTGGACAGTGTAGGTCTAGAAATTCTCAAGGTATCCTATCCAGTGCTTTTGAATTGTTGCCTTAAAACCTTAAAGTCTGTAGTTCAAGTCTTATTCTCCCCTGGCATTTAAAATGTCCCTATGGAGTTTCCTTTTGGAAGAGAATATATTTTGCTTAAACATTTAATGTTTCTTTGAGGACTGAAATAAAATATAAACTCAAAAAGCACATATAAAAAAACAGTCCACATGAAGGAGGCTTAGAAACTAAGACACTAAAAGAACTGCCTTAGATAACAGTGTTAAGTAAATAATGCTGGCATTGATCTTTTACAGAAATGACAATCTTATTTTACAACTTACAGGTCAAGAAAACCTGAAATCTGAGTCATTATAATCTAGCAGTAGAAATAAAGAATGAACCCGTTTAATCTAACTACAAAACAAATGCATTTCAGACCTCAAAAAAAATTTCTTTTCAGAAAATTCTGAAAAATCAGTTCCCCTTTCAACTATAGCAGTAAAAATTAAATAAAATAACAATATTATCAAAAGTATAATTGGAGTAGCAATTTGTACTATATCTCCTCAATCTTAAGATTCTGTCCCATCATGCAAATTAATCTGAGAAATCCTTTGAAGAAGTGTTGTTTCTTCAAGGCACTTAGCGCATTTTAGTTCTAATAATACTTTCTATAATACTAGTATTATTTCACATGTATTCAGTATTTACTCCAAGATAAGTTTTTAGACTTACCATTCAGTATCAAACCCAGCTCCTTTTAATAGAAATTTATTTTCTTCCCTGGTAAAAGTTATACAAGCTATTCACTCACTGTAAATCCTAATTAGGGAATCTTTGTCTACTCATCTGAGTCCTTTACCTGTCTCTAAACCCCCACCCACACACACATTCACACATGTGCGCGCACATACACACACACACACACACACACCTCCATACAACTTGCCAAAATCTGGAGTTCCTCTCCTGCAATATTTCTCTAACCTTCAGTCCTCCTTTCCTTACCACTAATCTGGATTTATTGAACCCATATTTTCTTGCAGCTCCTGACCTATCTCTTTGCTTCCGTTCCTATACTTCAAGCCATTGTCCACCCTCCTGCCGGTGCACTGATGATCTGACTTCTCTGCTCAGAAGCCTTTAGTGACAGATTCCCCATTGACTGATGGATAAAGCCCAGGGACCAGTTATATCAATTGCCCTCAGCTCAGAAAACACCACTGTTGAAAGCCTTCCACATTTCACCTTATTTGGAACCGATATCTCTCTGCTCATGTTAGTTGACCGTATTTCTTTCCAAAATAACTAAAAAATCTATATAGATGTTAAAGGTTCTTTTTTGATTTAGAGATTTCAAAACATTTTCAGTGCTCTTCGTTATGTTTAAGTTTCCCAGATACTCTGTGATCTAAGAAGGCCAAGCATGTTTTCACATTTGGTAAAGAAGAAAATCAGCTGAGGTAAGAGAGTTACTCCAAAATGATAGTTATTAACCCACTTTTGAAGTTCTTCCCGTATTAAGAAAATACATCTTTCAGTGAAAATAATATACCAATGCCTAGATTAGTGCCTGGCATATAATATGGGGATTGGATGCATGTAAATTAATTTTTAAAAGCCTGTTGTGGAGGGCCTCTTAGATGTTATGACTGGTGTTTGAAGTGAACTAACCAGACAATTCAGTTACTGGGTCAGGTGAGCAGGCTAAATAGTGTGCCCAAGGAGCAGCACAGGGAAATTTGAGAAAATAATAACTTATTACAAAATTGAGGGGACTCCGAAATACAGTGTAACAGTAAGATCCCAGATAACATGGGAGCAAATGTCCCAGATAAAATAGGAATGTGAGAAAAATTTTAAAGGATTAAGAATTATTACTTCTTAACAGTGAATGGATGGAAAAGTAGAAAGAGAAGACAGAACCAAATATCATGCCTACGTTTCTATCATCCTATGTAGGCAAAGGGGAGTGTATTCGCCACAAAGCTCTCACCAGCTGAGAGGAATTGTTTTCTTTTAGTTCACCGAGGCTTTGTCTGTGCTAAAGGCTTTGGCATCTGATTATACCTCATATTATCTCTCACTCTGTGGGATCCGTGTCTAATTGTTCACATATAAACGCATTGTTTTCCTCTATCTTTTAATCCTTATTGATCCCATGGCACCAAGTCTACTGCCAGGCAAAAGGTTGACCCTCCAAGAAGTATGGAAATTGACTAATTTGAATATAATACAAATAGTATGCTTCTGAATTATGCTGCTTCTATTATGAAAGTTTAACTTGGGTGCAATGTATGCAACCAAAAATACTATGTTTCAGAAAAATATCTGTTCTCAAAAGTATTGGCTACATTTTTCCCAGATGCACTTTGTTTCAGGTTGTTTTCTAAAGTGAAATAAGAGTACAGTAAACAATGCAAACTAAATTGTCCACAGCAGGAAAGGTTAGTTAAATTTCAAACTTTTTTTTTCATCTTTTCTAGTGAACATTGAAACATTTAAACTTTTAAGCTACGAAACAATGAATAACCTCTTTCTCCTCCCTTTTTTAGCTATAGTGGAATAAAATGACTGGCTTTTTGTATTAATTTCAGTCATGCGCTTATCACTATAATTTCTAGGGAACCCAAACCTTTTCCATCTATGCTTATTTTAATTGCACCAATGTCAGAAACATGAGATTTGATTTAGATTAAAATAATGAAATTTTCAAGTTTAAAATGTATCTCTTGTAAATAACTGAAACACATTAGTGACTTTTTGGTAACAAGAATAGTAAATTAACCCAGGGTTTGATAGTGACAGTCCAATTAAATCCCCAAGTTTATTGAGTGTATTCTAGGTACTATCATGCTAACATAGGAGGCTGTAAAGGTGAGTAAGATAGGAACCTTGACCTTCAGGGGGAGTAATGTTTTCAGAATGTATAGAGACAAAATGCAACTTCTGACCAGAGGAGGGCCGCTGACAAAGGAAGTCACAGCAAATCCTCCTGGAGAACATTGGAGTCAAGCTTTTCCTTGAACATCGATCAAACAACACAGACTGGTGACATAGCATCCTGGCCATAAAGATAGTAAAAGCAAAGAGTCAGAGTTTGGGAAATTTAGAGGGAGTTAGAAGGCAAACTTTGGGAAAGGCAAGATGATTAATGGACCACAAACTAGGAATGAGTCGATCATGAGAGATCTTTAGTGCCAGGCTGTGAAGGGCACATTTTCATTTGTGTGCAATTAGAAACGCTCAAAGGTTTTTTGGAAGAGCAGTGAACATGCGAGGTTTGGATAAGGTTTCACTGTGTCCTTTAATGGCTCCTGTGGTGGAACATTTAGGAGTTGGAGCCTAGTGAGAGGTATTGTGTCCAGGGAGCCACTCTCAGAAAGGAGTAAGGCTGGTTTGTTTCTATTACTTTTTTTAGTATGTCTGGGAGGTCTGTCTACCTGACCTTTTACACCAATACTTCACAACAACATGAAGATGTACTAAAGAAGAGTATTGAGACCTGGCATATAATCCAGGCTGATGTAATAAATTTTAAAATGTGTTTCTATGTACAAGTTAAAAATGTGCAGCTTAGAAAGTAGTTGAAGCACCATATGCCTCTTTTGGCCAGTACAGTAATGCAGCTTGCAGAAATATAAATGAACATCCAGAAATTGGAAGCATGCTTTTATCTAAAATCTGTGTCATATTTAAGCCTTCTCATCTACTGCACACTTTCCATTAGCCATTAGCAGACGTAGCCATAGAAGCCTTCACTGGGGCTTGATTATTCATCCTGATTGTGGCTGAATCAGATTCCATGGCTAAGGAGATGCAATGTTTTAGTAACCCCTATGGATAGACTTATGCACTCCAAGATTCTGTTACTTCAAGAAGCTGTTATGAACAACAAGGCTGTAAGTTGTGAATACCTATTATACCATATAAATCACTTTGCTTTGCAATAAACATCAATTAAACGTACCTCACGTGCCACAGCACATGAAACAAATGGATTTTGTAGACAACATAGTTCTGCATTACCTACATTCAGAGGGGGAGTAAAATGTGCTTTAAATTAACATTAGTTTAAGAAAAAGGAAAACTTCTGGAACAATAACAGCTTTACTTTTTTGACTGAAGGAGTGAAAAGTGATCTTTGTTCCAGAAGATATGACTTGGACAAAGCTATTCTACATGAATTCCAGAAATCGCCATTGTTTCCAACCTGACAGATAATGTGTGGGAGATGTTAGTTCTGCTTCATTAGGCTCTTGTGAATGTGGTCAATTTTCCCTATTTATACACTTTTTGTCAGGATACCATAAACACATCCTGCATGGAGCATGTTTTACTGTTGCCTTTTGTTTATATATTAGTTGCAGCTTTGACAAGAATTTATTCCTGGATTGAATAAATGTGTTACTATTGAAATACTTAGTTATTAAGAATAGGTAAAAGTATATACATGCTAGTTTTTATAATATTACATATAAACATAGAGTCTTTAAAAGTTTTAGTTTTTCAGTTAACAAAAATAAACATACTCAACTGGCTTCAAACTATTGAATACGTAATTTTTCACATACTGGAATTGACACTTGCTATAAAAAGATTGGAGATAAGTGAATTATTCACAGATGAATTCACTTGGACTTGATTTTGAGGGGAAAAAAGGAGCAAAGTGTCTGTACTAGTCTTCTTAAAGCATACCTGAAGGCAAGATTGGACAAGCAACTGGTTTAGATACCTGCTGACTATGTCAACAAATTTTTGAAATATATAATGTCTTAGAAGTTGTGAAGTCTCTTGCAAGTAATATATCACTAACAATTTTATAAGGGTCCTTAACATCCACAAATTATATGTGATATTACATTAATATGATGACATATTACATATACAGAGAGACAGAGTTCTCTTATAGTCATCTCTGTCTTTCTGGAGCATTCTGCTAAACCTGTACTTTCATGAGGAGGAAAGAGTAGAGTGATCTGTGAAATGCATAGATAACCCGAGCTGACTAAGTTCATGGCCTCAATTATGAATAGGAGGACACCTTTATGGTGCTGGACTAAGGGACTGAGGGGTCACTAGAGTTTCTAATTGTTCACTTGACTCTTTCACATACACTCTTCTTCTGTAACTGTATTCTGCCAAGCTCTCTAACTCTTCCTCTACACTGGATAGTGCTCTGTAGGCTTCTGATATAAAAAATGGAGCACTTTCCTTTGACCTATATAAAGACCCTAGCCATTGGATGAGTGCAAACAGGGCAACACAGGACAAGTGCTGAGCTGCATAAGCTCCCTAAAGGAAGAGAAGGGACTATGGCATCCAAATCCCTATGTGCTGTCCCCCTCCCAGCATTTCTTTGATATTTGTGTCTATTAACCAGATTTTGCTTACATAAAACATTTTAAAATGTTGGGATTAATATCGATATGTTATTTCCCTTAGTTTTACCTTTAAAAATCCTATCTCATCTTCAAAACCAATTTAAATGCTACCTGCTTCATGATGTCTTCTCAGAGACCTAAATAGAATAAATGGATTCTCTTACAAAAATCTGTAATGTTGTCTGAGATGCTGTTACTAAACTTTCAGCAGGTGTTTTGTATTTTAATCAAGTACATATTTGCCTGTCTCCTCTAGAACAAGACCTGTGTCTTTCATTTTTGCCTTACTCCTGCACTCCAGCTCTAGCCCCTTGGAGCAGTGTTTTATCTACAGTAGATACTCTGTAAAATGGTAGTCAAGTTAACATTCAAAATTAACCTCATATCGTGCTCCCAAGAGGTAGACTTTGGTAATAATGTAGATTATATTCAGTCTGCTATAAGTGGCCAATGTCTGCCTTCTCTACCAATCAGTAGTTTAAGTTATTCTCAGAACTTGATTTCCAAATCTATTCAGGATTAAATAAAAGTAAATTAACATCTCTACAAGAGGGTCCTTGAGGAACATCTTCACTTCATATATCACTTTTGTATCCCACAGAATTGCTCAATACAAGGCTTTTAACAAAGTAGATACTCAGTGTTTGTGTAACTAAATTGTTAAGTTAGTCAAGGATACCTATAAAACTCAGATGGAGTCGCTCAGCTGCTGAGCGTGCATTTCTTAGGTATATTTCTCATAGAAAGTTAATGTACCAGGAAGCCTTCATTAAGTTTTCATTATGCTTTAACTCTAAAAAGGTATTGACATGGTTTGGAAGTCATTGATCATTAGTCACAAGATGCTGCTAATCTCTCTGAGTAAAACAAATGAATCTATCCAGGTAAAAAATTGGGGACCACTTAGTCATTTCTTCAGGAAAGTTGCTAGATTGTTTTCAAGGATATGTGCGTAGTGACCTAGGGAGTGACCCTGCCTGGATTCCAATATTTTGTCTTGACAGCCTCTGAGAGCAAAGCAGAATATTGATTAATGTCAGGCTTTGACAAATGAAGTAAAAAAATGAATTTTAGGGATGAAGTTTTCTTTGTAATAAAGAGAACAACACATCACAATAAAATTGATGAATGCAACTTTGTAGCAGTAATTATTCCTTTTTTTTTCCTAGAAAACCATCATACAAGAAAACACAAGAATTACAATAATTTAGTAATAGTCTTGGTATTAACAAGAAAAATTGGCTAGACGTGAAAGCATGTGAGTTCTGTCTAATACCAGACTGGGGGCACATCCTAGTTTCCTCAGGCCAAGGTTAAGGAATAGAAAACCTGACTCCTGAGATCATTTCTGTCAGTGACATATACCACCTGTGATGTTTTGACATCCCACTGCCACATACTGTACATGTTCTTAAATAATAGCTCAAAAATTTTCAGTACCTCCGAGTTATTCGTAAAATCACAGTGATCTGTAAAATCAAGTGCCATTAGCAAACGTTTTAAGATTATACTACTATAATCAAATTTATCTTTCTTTTAAGCAATGTTTTCAGCTTCTACCAAATCTACACATTGCCAAATTAGACCACTGGCTGACATCTAAGTTCATTTTGAACTCAGCCCATTGTATGTTCTCTGCTGGAAACATATTCTCCCCCTCCGGGAGACCTCCTCTCCCTGGAAGCTGAGAGCACACTCCAGTTCTTCTGTTATGCTTGCTCTATGTCTGGGCCATTGTGGTTTATCTGTCTTGGAATGGAGCCTTTTTTACAGTTGTTCGGATTGTGTGGGTTTATCCTTAGGTCATACTCTCCTTGAAAGCAGGAGCCCTGTCTTAGCTTCTTTTCTTTTCTTTCACAATATTAATTACAATGCCTTCTTTATTGTGGCTATAAACCACTTAATCTTTTTAAATAAGCAAATGAGAACTCAGCACCTTATAAAGCAAGGTAAACAAAACAAACACAAAGAAGCATATGAAAAAGTATTTTGCAGTGACCATCACATTTATATTCAGCAAGTAACTCCCTTGATAATTCAGAGAAGAGGGAACACTGTGATATATTTAAGTCTAAACAGAAATTATAGGTTATGCACATGCATTTGATGTCAAAGTACATTTTTATTTCCTATTCCTCTCTAGTCATTAAAAAAAAAAAAAACCACCTGGACTTAGATACAGTTTCTGGTAAGATAGCAGATACTTTCCTTCTCCTAGTTAATGATCTTATTTCCATGAGATATGGGTTATCTATTTCCATGGAACAGGAGGCTCCACTCTGGCCCAACATCTGGTAGATTCTGAGAGCTCAGCAATTGGAGAAAGCCCTGCAGGTCTGGGCCATAGAAGGCAAACAGGCCTCTCACGGCTTCCACAGTGAATCTATTGTGAGGACTGCATTTGCATCCCCAAGGTATCATGAGAATAGCATTCAATTACTTCCACAAGTGGCTACTTTGTTCTTCACTCTCCATAGTGCCAGCCATGTTCAACCAGAATAGTCAAGCAGTTATTGCCAGCATGATCTGGCATGAACATGAGAAAAATACACTCAACAGAAGACACAGTGGCTGTCCTCAGAAGTCTAGCCAAGTGTTAAGAGAATTAACTCAGTTCTGAGTTTCCTGTCTACTCCCTTGGAGAAAAAATCAGAATGGACTCATATGTGTTGGTTAATTCTGTACAATAGACGAGCTCAAGTTCAAGTGAACAGAAGAATCACCTGCTCCTGCTCACCATTTCTATCATGATACTGTCCAGTGGAGTCATTGTGTCAGTTGGCAGTGTCCAAGGAAACCCCAGTCTAGACATGGAATCAAAATATTTAGAAAATTTCAAACAATGTGCATTCTGAAATAAGTTAACATGTTTTTTTCATTATGCTTTTCTGGTATATATTGTTACTTTTCTTCTTCTAAATTAAAGACATATTTTGCAATAAGTGAGAATTTATAAGTAAAAATAGCCAAGAACTAACTTAAATATTTTCTCTTTAATGCATTCATCTGGCAAATTCATTGATCACCGCAAAAGTAAAAATGTGATGTGACAATAAAGATACAGGATAGCTGGAGTGTATTTAGAAACACTTGGGTTGAATTTCATTGTTAAATGAGTGAATGAATGTTGCAGTGTCTCTTTTACTTCTTGTCCTTTAAAATAGTGAGTGAACATGAATGGTCAACTGTCATGCCCTAGGACTATACATCTTTCTCTTCGGGGAAATGAGGGTGACCTGCAACTGTCTCCCACTTATACAGATCATCCTAGGTGGTGTAGGGGGAGGAAGGACCAAGGAAAAACTATGAATTGATCTTGTACTAATGAAATTATAAATGGAAAGCTTGGATGTTGAAAATATAACAAATGCCCTCATGTGCTCAGATTGATAACAACAGTGTTTGTAGCCTCTTTTGGAGTTCTAGCTGTTGTTTGTCTTTAACTCAGTTCCTGTTCTTCCCATTTCTCCCCATGGCCACAGTTCTGTATTATATCTGGACAATGTGAGAAAAAACTGGTCTCACTCTCTCCGTCCAGTTCGTTATAGCAATGGAAATGAAGGAGAGGAAAAACTTACTTAAGGCGGTCTTAATTTCCTACTGTTTACTTATAGATTCTCACCTAGTGATATCTGTATAGTTGAATTTATAACACCCTAGAATTCCCACAAAATATGTGCATGACTGTGTTTTAGTACTTTTTAAAATAGTCTTGATTGCAATGCCATTATCAGTTTATTATCGGTGCATTGTTTTTTTCATTGTCCAGCACAACTGTCTGATAAAACCCTTAATTATTAAACTTCTGATACTATCCAAAATGCTTTAATTACAGCACATTTTGTGCCTTGTTTTATTACATTTCATGCCAGAATGAACTTAGCCAGGATCTTTAATAAGGCCATATTAAATCCAGGCTAGAGGTTAAAACTCAGGAGGCTGCCCTAATTCTCTGCCTATTGTGTAGGGAATCTCATCAGAAAAGCCCCAAACTTCATTAAAGACGGCTGGATGTGGGCCCTCCTATATTGTCATTTACTTTAAGGGCCATCACTCAGGGGCAATTATTGCTGTGCTCCTCGTGATCCCTGTTATATTAAGGCAATTTCTACACCCAGGTTAGGCATTAATATTGCCATTATCTCCAATACAAATCCCCTGGCCATTAGAAAAGCAGGAGAAATTACAGATGGATTAATCTCTAGTGCCTGTCCAAAAAGAAAACCTTTCCCTGGAGGATGGAGAAGGGTATGCTGAACTCAGTTAAGCTGTGTTAGATGTAATGAAAGTGAGCCCTCTGTCCCTACCTCTGTTGGAGGCATTAGATGGTCCTTTCTCAACTTGTCAGTATCCCTTTGGGGCTTTGCCTCTCTCCACTCCAACTAGGCTTACTCCTGTGAGTTTTATGGCATCTCTGAATAATTATCTTTGTGTTAAAAAAAAATAAAGCTAGCAACTAAGCTTTCCATGTAGGGAGGCTGGACAAATAATCCATTTCATCTGAAAAGAAGGGGTAAAAAAAGACCCTAGTGGTTTCACAAATCCTTTATATTTCTAGTGTTTTTTTTCCAGATGTGTTTGTGGGTCTCACACCATGAACCATGCTGACAAAAGCAGATCAAAGAATAAGGACAAAGAATCCCACTATGCACAGAGAAGGGGGAAGAGAAGAGGATGCGGTGACTTGGCAGGTCACCCCCAGCACACCAGGCTCTGCCTGATAAGGATACCTTTGACAGGGGCTGATGTGGCTCTTGACGCACCTCTGCGCTCACTGCAGAATCCTGGGCTTTGGGAAGGGAATGATAAGGAACACAATGAATAACTAACAAAGCTCCTTTGATGAATGCAGTCATTTGCATTGCAGTGCAAAATAGCTTAGCTCCTGACAGGAGCTCAGCATACCTAAACCACAAATATTGTGTGTATCTTTCAATGACATATAAGAGCAGAGCGAGGGCAGGCAAGGTGAGGGTTGGGTGAGTGAGAAGTTCAGTTCATTACAGTGCAATAATGTAGAAAACACTGAGCTGGAAATAAATTTTTTAAAATGGTATTGGCCTCAAAAATGAGATTTTTTTGGTGTTGAAAAAATATTTGTAATTAAATAATACATTCTTTCAAAACCAGACCTAGTTGAAGTGAATATGCCTGTGTGCTTTATGTAATAGTGCTAAGGAATAATTCACAGTTGAACAGTCTGCCTCAGTGCTGCAGAAATGTGATTTCATCCCCACTTTGTTCCTATTCTGCTCAATAGAAAGGAGATTTTGTGTGTGTAAGGTTGAGTGTGAGGGACTGTCTGAGTTCTATCTATGCTCCTTTAGCAGAGGCAGTTGAATGTATGTGTCATGTGATGTGGTGTAGCTGCTTGCCCAGAACAGTGTTGATTTGCAGTTTGAATTTACCCACTTGTGCTTATCCGCAAACCAGAAACAAAAACCTGTGACCCAGACTCAGCTGTGGCCTGTAGCTTTCCACCTAGTTTTGATCTACTGCCTGGTGATAACACATGACTCCCAACTCATAATGCAGAAAGCCCCAGGAAATTCAGTACTCTCTGGCTAAGTAAAAGCTCCTGTAAAGCAAGAAATCCCTTATTCTAAAAATCACTCCTAATTAATGGTATGTTCCTTTTGTGTTGATAAACTAACTGATATTCTGACAGGCTCATTTCTCCTTTAAATTATTTCAGTAGCATATTCCTGCTGTAATCTCTGATAGTCTTATATTTGTTCAACAAACACGTTGAATACCTGCTAAGATGCATTTTGTTGATAGAAAAGAGAGATAACCGAAATGAACCCTGTAGTCTTAGGCTACTCCTTCAGTGGAGGCAGAAAGAGCGTGTAAATATTTACAGCCCAGCTTGAGAGATGCTGTAATTGCCGTATGGGCAAAATGCCATACAAGCACAGAGAGGAAAGGGGGGATTTAAGGGAGCATGCAGGTGATCCTCAGCAATGTGGAAACAAAACATGAATCAGTGAAAAGAGGGAGAGAATTCCCAGATAAATTCTCTACCCGTTGCATTAAGAGATAAGTCTAAGGAATATTTGGAAACATCTTCCATGGACTCACATGGGCATTAGAAAGGAAACCATTCTAACCCATAGATATGAGGGAATGCATTCCTTTTAAAAGACTGTAGGGCAGGCGGGGATGTAGCTCAGTGGCACTGCACCTGCCTGTCAAGTGCAAGGTCCTAAGTTTGATTCCAAGTACCAGAAAAAAAAATTCAAAAAACAAAACAGAGTGCAGGACATTTGTCTTTGTCACTTTCTATCACTAGAACACAACACCAGACACCCACAATAAATAATCCACCCAAAAAAATAAACCCACAGGTTTATTTTGGCTCACAGTTCCAGTGGGTTTAGTTCATGGTTAGCTGGCTCCAAGGCAGAAATGGCATGGTAGAACAACATGGCAGAGGAAAGCTGCTCAACCCATGGCAGCCAGAAAGTAGAAAGAAAGAATGGAAATGCTGGGGGCAAGAATATAGCCTTTCAGGCCAAGCCCTTCAATGCCTGCCCCCCTTCAAGCAGGCCCACCTCCTACCAGCACCTATACTACTGAACTCAGCAGCAGAAAAATCCCCCAGTGAGTAGAGTAGGACCTTCATTATCCAATCACATTCCAAATACATGAGACTTCGGCGGGGGAGTGGGGATAGTTTAGATCTAAATCATAACAGTATTTTTCTCTCTGTATACTACCTCCCAAATGTTGAGTTGAAGATGACCTAACTTAAAATCAAAGACAGACCTTGAGTGAAATTAAGCCAAAAAAGGAAATGGCTAGGAAGACCAATATGTTGGTTTCCTTTGCTAAAATGTACTTCATTTGCTGCCTCCCATTTATCCTCTACAAGTAAATTTTTTAAGTTTATTTTTATTAGTACCTGTGTGCAGTACATAATGATTACATCCATCACGTGGAGTTGGTACATGGGTATAACACATCTTAATCCTTTTCCCTTCCCCTTTCTCCCCTGTCCTTCCCTCCTCCCTGCATCCATTAGTCCCTTTCCCATTTGCAAAAGCTGTTTTTAAATAATAACAAAACTTTGCCAAGTAATTTCTCTGTCTGCTGCTTTCTTTTGCATTGTTCAAAGTAGGTTTTTTGTTTTTGTTTTTACAGTTTTGGGTCTTTCACCCATGTAATCTACATTATTAGGAAAAATATATAGCATGGGAACTAAATGTCTACCACAATCTTTTCCTCTCATCTACACTGGCTAATTAGAAATAATTAGAACTACTTCTGTCACCAACAACCTGCTACACTTATTTTATGTGCTCTTTTTCTTTTTTGCCTTCAATTTTTTTGTTGTTGCTCCAATCATCTGATCCTGTATCTGGTGGCCATTCTTTCCTCAGCCACTTTTTGTTACTAGATTTCCTGAATTTTACAATGGCATAGTAGGCAAAGAAACACTTTCTCTTTAGAATTGGGGAAACCATTTAGAAAGTAACTTTTCTCATAAATATTTCAGTAATATCATTTTGCCTGAGTAGCTACATAAAGATTAATGTCTTTGAAGAAAGATCTGCCAAGAAGAGTTAAGAAGGAACACTATGGGGCCAGGGATTTAGCTCAGTAGTTTTGCCACCTGCTGCGCAAGTGCAAGGACCCGAGTTCTATCCCCAGTACCAAAAAAACAGAAGGAACACTATGATTAGTGAAAGAAGTCAATAACTTGATAGGAAGCAAATGTGCAAAATCAAAGAATTTTAGCTTGCCTTGTTGCTAGTACCTTGCTCTATGTGAATCTTATTCTATATGTAATTATTTTCCCAATGAAAACTTGGCTATAAGTGAAACAAAACATCTACTTAATTTTTTTTGTTGTTTTTTCGCTTTTGTTTTTTTGTTTGTTTGTTTATTTGTTTTTGTTTTTGGTACTGAGGATCAAACTCAGGACTTTGTGCTTCCAAGGCAGGCAGCGGCACCACTGAGCTAAATCCCTGGCCCCTATCCAGTTAATTTAAAAAGTGATTTGTATTATAGTCCCTCCACTAACTACACCATGCATAGTATCTGAATTTTTTTCTCTCTAATTTTCAAAGTTTTCTTTTTTCTCTTTCTGCCTTCATCATGTCTTTCAGCTCTCATGTTCTACAGACTGGAGATTCACATAAATGTCCAGATTCAAGCTGGTCTGTATATTGTTTTACTTTTCACCACATCTGAAAATATATTAAAGTAGCTAAATTTAGCTCAAAGAAGGATTTATTTTTTACTTTGGGAAAAAGGATTCTATTGGTTTGTTTTTTGAATTGTTGCTCCATAGACAATAGGTATTTAATAGACGCTGATGAATTTGAATGAACTATTTGATGATGCTGATTGTGATGATTTGTATTCAGAAGCTCAGAGATAGTTGCATGCATTCATGAATACACATTGAGATCACCTTCGCTGTTTTGATGGACTGTGTGATAATAATTATTGTTATGGTTGTCATGGGTAGTGATTATAACCACGAATTATTGACAGAATACACCTAGAGTATTACTTCACTTAAAATAGACTGTGCTACCTTATTAAAATTTCTTTTTAGAAGACAGTTTTCTTTTTTCAAAGAACTTTTTAATATCTTATGATTCCTTCAAAAACTAGCCTTGATAAGTAGCACAGCCTATAATCCCAGCATTCTGGGAAGCTGAAGCAGGAGGACTACAAGTTTGACCCCAGCCTGGGCTATTTGACTTAGCAAGAACCTATCTCAAAATTTTTAAAAAAGGGGAGGGAGGTGTAGTGCAGTGCAAAGGCCCTAGATTCAATCTTCCCAGTACCACACACACACACACAAAAAAAAATTCTTTGAGCACAATGAATTGTACTTTTAAAATATCAATGTAAGTGATAAGTGACAAATAATATCAATAAGTGAGTTCAAGTAATTCAAGTACATATATTAAATAGCCTTATTAGTCTGTATTGTTAAAAAGACCCAATTTTATTTGAAATATTTCATGTCACATAGTACTATTTGTTGATCAGAGTGGCAAAAGAGAATAGATATATTTTCTTGAATACATATTTTTGCTACAACACATTTTTCCTTCTAAGCAACATTAAAAGCAATTATTTCTTTTAAAGTGTTTTCAAAAAGAAGTATTATGGTTTAGATCTAGAATGTCACCCAGAAGGCTCTGGTGTTCAGAGCCTGGGCTTCTGCAATGTGACTGGATCACAAAGGTGCTACATTCATGGGTGGATTCATCCACTGAGGACTTCAGACTGAATGTGCTGCAGGGAGGTGGGGTTTGATCAGAGAGGTGGCCAGTGGGGTGTGACCTGGAAGGGTGCCTCTCCCTCCAGTGCTCCTCCCTTCTCTCTCTGCTTTCTGGCCAGAAAGTGAGCAGCTTTCCGCCAGACCCTTTACTGTGCCATTCCTGCTTTGGAGCTAGAGGACTCTGGACTGAATCTTCTGAAAATAGCCAAAATAAATCTCTCCTCCTCTAAGAGTTGTGGATGTCGGGTATCTTGTTTTGTTGAGGAAAAAGCAATTAAGACAAGAAATAGCCTAGGCTTGTCACAACTCTTTTTATTATGATTGTGTGTTATATACATATAGCTAACATTCATTAGTTTTTGCTATGTACCAGGTCTCTCTCTAGGAGTTTAACGTGTATTAACACAGTCTTCTCAATGTACATATGAGATGGCAGCGATAGTATTTCCATTATGATAGTATTTTCATTATAACAGTGAAAAAACAGAGGCATAAAATGATTACATAACTTGCCCACAGTCACCTCACTGCTGCCCAGTAAAGCAGTATGTGAAGAAATTGAATACCAATTCCCTTTGTGCTTTGGGTCAGACTGGACAAAAGCTAGAAGCAACACAAATGTCAATTTTAAGGTACTAAGTTTTTACAAAATAGTTTTTCTTTTTTTTTTCTTTTTTTCTTTTTTTTACAAAATAGTTTTTCATATATATGCATGACATTACAGAGCAACCAGTGAGTGAATGGAATTTCTGTGTACTTTATACCATATATAAGACAGAAATGATAATATCCGTTCTCACAAGTTGACAATTCCCTATAGCTCAACTTATTACCAACCTAAGGCTACAAGCATTGATTTATTAAGGAGAGGGATAGGAGTTCTGATGGATGACATGCAAGGATTCAAAAAGAGTAATACATGGTCCTTCTCATAAGGGAGTTTACGCAGCAGTGCAGGCTTAAGCCCTACTGCCCTGAAAGTTTAAGTGATGCCTCAGGAGATCTTAGAACGAGCTTCCCTTCCAATGCTGCACTGAGAGCACCTCCTCTATGTAACTATGGAAGAGCAAGGGCCGAAAGGCACTCTTGGGCATTCGGAAAGGGCTGTGCAACCACACCACATCTCCCAGGAGCACTTTGAATGTCCCTACCTTGCTGCACTGCTGTCTGTCCTCCCTGAATTTTCCGTGCTGACTCAACTTGCGCTCCAGCTCATCATCTGTAGGTATGCTTTTATCCTCTCCAGCCAGGCCCTGGTGACTTGCTCACCATGTACCGCCCCCCCACCCCACCCATTGTCCCTGTCCACCTTTGTTTGCAGGCTGCATTCAGTGGAGCTGTCCCTAGTGCCCATATAGTATCTTACAGGAGCCAGACACTCAATGGCCGAGTTATAAATATTATCTAATAAATTCTTTTCAAGTATTTCAAGAATCAAAAAATTAGTATTATAATTTTAGAGATTGTTTTTGAGAATCAGACTACTTAGCAAAAAACAAAAACAAGAAAATAAAACAAAAAAAATACTTCACCAAAAATGGGTAAGCCTCTTGAATTTGAACTGGTAGAATTTGGAAATGCATATTATTAGACATTCAGGCTGTGGAAACAGTGGAACTAAACGAATAGCAAAAGGAGGTGGACAGAGCATACAGAGGAAATTAGAAGTCATCTAGCCAAAGTGACAATTATATGTAGTGGGAGATAAAAAGGAAGGTTAATGAAAACTATTTGTGTCACGTCCTCAGTATTAGGATGAGGGCTGTGAGGCCCACCCAAGAAGAGCCCATTCTGACTGTGCATCTGCTGTGTGTCAGTCGTGCACACATGACATCACCAGTTTTACTAAGTTGGAGAAGTTAATTATCAGTTATATAACTGAAAGGCTAGGAGTCAGAGAGATTAAGTGTCTCTTGTGAAAGGCTACATCTTTAAATTATTTTTTAGTTAATCACTTTTAAATCACTTACTACATAATAGGCTCAAACCTAAATGCTTAATAAAAATTACCTCATTTAAACTGCACAGCCAACCAATGAGGGAAGTACTACTACTATTCTCATTTCCTCCTGGAGCTATCTTGCTCTAAGTACCATAGTTCATAGATGGCAGGGCCAAGTTCAAACACAGGAGGGCTTGCTTCAGGCTCTATGTTCTTACACACTCCATTAATAGCTAGAACACTGGGGGCTGAGAGGCACTAAGGTTAGAGGCACTAAGGTTTGAGGCAGGACATTTGCATAACCAAAATGGTTATTATTATTAAATACATTTGTGGAAGTCAAGTGGAAGATTATGAAAATAATTTTAATCTGAGACGATTGAGTCTTGCATTAGGGTAGTATTGGTGAAGAGAAAAGGAAAGATATTCTTCCTACAAAGGAAGAATAAAACAGATGTGGGGAATAATTAGGAAAAGTAAATGAAGAAGTAAAGTATGATTCTGAGGCTACACACCTGACTAGCCAGAATTATGATATGATTCTCTGAAGTGGGGGAAAATTGTGAAAAACACTTTGAAGCAGACTTTGTACTTAGACTGAAAGATACAAAAAGTACAAATATCCAATAATTATTAGAAATAGACACCTTAGGGCCGGGGATTTAGCTCAGTGGTTTCATCGCCTGCTGTGCAAGTGCAAGGACCTGAGTTCAATCCCTGGTACAAAAAAAAAAAAAAAAAAGAAAAGAAATAGACACCTGGAGTTGCCATTGCACATTGGATGTCCTTCCATTGTATTCAACAGTGTGCTTATGTTGTTCAGGATACAGTGCTTATGCATCTGTTTCTTCTAAATGGAAGTGATTTCTAGATTCTCTTTTCTCTTCAAATCTTCAGTGCTTAGCACAGGACCTGGTAACTTAGTAGACACTGAATAAATATGACTGAATGGGCAGTAGTTATTCAGCTGATACTGATAACTTGAGTCTCTAAAGAGTATAAGCAAGAAATGAAGATGAGAAATGAGATTCCTTTCTTCAGGAAATTGTGCTTTCAGCTCTCTTTGGCCAGGAGTATCTCAAACTTGCAACTTGTGATATTGTAGAGTAAAAGAAATCACCAGTGGTTTTACAAAATATTGCCTTAGAATTCTCCTAATGGTTTAGTAGCTGGAATAGATGCATGTCTATTACTTTCATGTCTTTAATTGTGTTTATCTAGGATACTTGATGGCTAAGCTATAAGTGGGGTAGAGAAACAAATTCTTCGCTGTTTTAAATGGTGTTTTAGGAAATTCTTCTAAGGACATTTCTGTACTGAAAGTGACCTTTATTTCTAGATTACCAATGGCAGTGTGTTTAACTGTGTGTTCTCTTGAATGTAAACCACCTTAAAAACAGCAGATTGACAACATACTTGAGATTAACATTTTATTTATCTGATACCTAATGACATGAAAAGCATGATCCCTCTTCTGTGCTTCTGGTGCTTGAGGTATGTTAGAAATATGAAATTGGGAACGTATCTTAAACGCAATACCTACGGCCCCTTTCTACTGATTCCCTTTGCTTTTTTCTCCTTGCTTTCTTCTTTTGGTCTCCAGGAGTAAATGTTCTTTGAACCAGTTATTGGTCACTTGCCATTTGGTATTTTTAGCACAGAGGATTTCAGCTCTTGGAAGATGTGTCACAAGTTTCTGAAGATCCTCTCAGCACACAAAACCCCACACTTCTACCACACACTCCCAGACCGGGAGCATAGCCAAATGACATTGGTGATTGCCAGACTTTTGAGGTTTCCAAAGTATCTTGAAGTTAAACCTTTAGGATCCCCTATAAGTACGTTATTATGACCAGGAAAACTTGGTTCATGAAGAAAAAAATAAGATTTTTGAAATGAAAATAACTTACAGATACATGTTGAAAAACAAAGTCACCCTTTTCGTGGGATGTTCCAACACAATTTCCATGCCTTGCTAGCTTCTCTCTACTAGATTGACTTTATTGTAATAATTGTTGTTCTTTGAAAAATTTACTCTAACTACTCATTTTCATACTATACAGACATTGCTAAAGAACCAACATAGCCAATCAGAATCACAATTACATTGGGAGGTCCCTCTCTCATTTCTATTCCCAGTTGTTAGAAAACTGAATTGGGTGACCAGACACACATGAAACCAATGACTTTTTCTTTAATAATTGCTTCATTCATTTGTTCCTCTTCTAATGCTTCTTTTTGCCAGCAGTAAGTCCTAGAATGTTTCTGCTTCTCACTGCTCCTCTCCTAAGAGCACTCTGGGACCTTTGGTCCACTCTTGAGAGCTTTGTTTGTTTTGGTTATTGAAAGCTCCCCTTATCCCTCTTATCCGAGAGTGTTTCACTCTCTCAGGAAGGTGCCACCTTGTTGACAGTTCTGATGGTAGAAAGGTCGAGCACCTAATGTCCTCAAACTACCTGTTAACGACTATGGTGTTGGGGCCTGCCTGGCAGCCTCCATCCGCAATTAAGCATCTGTGGAAGCTGGAAAGCAGGCCACTTAATTGGGGAGCTGCAGATGCAAGGCAGGTTGCAATTTCTGCCAAGACATTTATCAGTCAGGCCAAGCTTCCTTCCCTCTTCCTCACACTTGGATTTGTGTTTTGTTATTCTGCAGTCCCCCACACTATAAGATAAGGAGGCTATTTGGCAAACAACTGAATATACAAAAGTTGTCATGCATGAGGAACTTTTAGCTCCATAAATAACATCCTACTGAACCAGGATCCATGACGAATTTAGTCCTAATTACACTGTATTCTCACCCTTCCCCCAGCCTCCCATTAAGATATATTGTCCATGACACAAGCAGGAGATCTATTTGCCGCTATCTTTTACATAGAACTGATTGTTTAATTGCAGATTAAAGATTAATGCAAGTATAATGATTCCATGAGGACACTTCAGACAAAAGCATCCTGCATCAGGCTGCCTGCCTCCATTTTTCAATTTGGCCATAAATTTTGCTGGGAATTAAATAGTAAGTAGCCGTGATTGCAACTCTGGTCTCTGAAGGCACTCACGGGAATGAAAATAAATGAACAGGCTCTCACACAAAGCATGTTTCATTATGGTCATTAGTGGGCAGATTCTCAGCAGCATTGAAGGTGAAATTGTCAGGAGAGATGTTGGCACATGTCTGTTAGGAAGAGCTAAGAAGTATGGCAAAAAATGGAAGTGGTTTTGGTTGGAAAGGATTGTGACACACTTTTTGAATTTTAATACCTTTTGTTTATTTTCATCATTTAAAAGGTTACAGGCATCAACAATAAGTTAGTCGTGCTACAGATCCAACAAATGTAAGCTTAATTGGTATGGGTTCAAACTTGGCACAACATACAATAGGAATATGAATGTATGTGATAGCTATTTGGTAAACAGACCAATTCTTATAAGACTGCCAAATACACATGTCCTAAAATAAATGTGACATTTTATGAAAAGCCCATGAGGACCTTCACCATATATGATTTTAATTATAGAATACTAATTTTTGGATTTCACTTGTGTTTTTTGGATAAGAGAGTTTTTCATTAAGCCTTTGGCATTTTTGACATGTTGGCCATCCACTATAAATATGAGATTAAACTTATCATGTTATTCTCTTATCAGTGAGTAGATTAGCCTGCATGACTAATTAGAGAACAGATTTGGCAGCCCTGGTCTTTTTTGTTGACCGTTAGTCCTGTGCCTCTCTATAACATATTTCATTCCCTAGGTACTGTAAATGATATATACTATTATATATTTTAATTTAAATTTCCTTACATGCACACTAACCTGTTATTTGAGAATCTGGGTTTATTCCTTCAAAAGGCCAGAGATTCTTTCTGTTGTTAATTTAAAGTTCCTTACATGCGCAATAACAGTGTTATCTGAGAAGCTGGGTTTATTACTTCAAAGAGCGAGAGATTCTTTCTGTTGTATAGAAATATGTTTTAAAACAGTTTTACTGACTCATAATTTGTATGAAGCCAAGACATAAAGTCTGATAAGACACAAACTTTGCCTAGTACTCTTCACAGTTGTATAGAAATCCTCTTGTATGGAGGAACAAATAGGATTATGGAAACAGAAATGATCCAGTAATATATGCAAAAGAAAAACCTAATATATAATCACTATGGATTTGATCCCTTAAATAAGAAAACACACACACACACACACACACACACATACACACACATACACACATTATTCCTTGCAGTTTGTGATATTTGGGGAATGGACAGAAGTATGACACATCAAATGCAAAGGTGAAGAATTGTAGAGCTGTAAGAATTCTAATTAAAAATAATAGTACTCTTATCTTCTTATAAGTTAAGACATAAGGACAAAATCAATCCCTACTTCTACTTTTCCCCAAACAAAAGCAAGTAATTGTGAAAAATATTTTTTCTTTTTTATGGGATATCTTCCAATGTTTCACATCACAGTTGACGTGAAGATTTCAGAATAAGATATAATGACTTTTCCCAGTGGATATATAGAGGAGATATGATGCGGAATAATAGCATATAAAAAGAATGTGATCATATCCTGACTTGGACAGAGGTGTATGTTTGTGATTGATACACTGATGGAAAAGCTTACTTTCTCTTGTGTTTGGGTTAGTATTGATTTGTTGAGGAAACTAAGTAGATGAAGGCATTTTTCTTTTCTTTGCCTCTTTTACACAGACCAAAAGATCAATGAATATAGTTATGATAGTATTATGATAATATATCTGTCCATTTTTACTTGGTCCCATTATTACTTTAAAATTCTAGCTGAAAGAATGATTGAATAACTTCTTATGTATGTGAGATTATTTTATGAAAGAAGTTAACCAGCTGCTCACTCTTTTCACTGAAGAATGAACAAGAAGGGATAATTCAAATTGAAGTAGTGGGTCTCTAAGTTGCATGGCACTCATGATCATTGATATCATCATCAATGCAAAGCTTCCTGACCCATGAGTTTCTGCTGTACATAGTGGAATATGCATCCCCTCTGGGACAGTGGTGAATACAAGAAGGCTTGACAAAAGAAATTCAAGGATACCCATTTATAGATCTCTTTATGAAACATAGATAGATATATATGTTCCCTTTCCATTATATCAATAATAACTTTATGTTAAAGAGAGTCCATAAAAGTGTTAGAAATGTAAGAATTAATGTATACACATAAAAAATACTTTTACATCCTTAAAACTACTCATTTGATTCACCTGACTGTTTTATCCACTCTGAATAACTATTCCGTTAAATGTGAGTGAACATCACTGATCCATAACTTTGTAAAAATAGGTCAAATGAAATCGTGTAATTTACATGAAGCAAAATGGCACTTCTCTTTGACCATGTAATTCCTGTATTTCAAGTCTGTGTGTTTCACGCTCATGATGCACTGGTGCAGAATTATTCTTCTTGGAATTAATTATTATGATTGGAAGTTCAAGGACATCATTTTGAATATGTTGGCAATTTCTTCTGTGTCACAACAGCCATCTCCTCGACAAGACACCTGTTGAGAGAGCAGCTGGGACATAATATTGCCTCAGTGACCTTGGGGTTGTTTTGCAGTGAGGCCAACTTCCTGACCTCATTCCAGTTTTGATCCTGTCTACAAGCATGTTGGGGGCTCACTTTAGCCCATTAGTAGGTCACCAAACAGCTTGGCTATTACACAGTCAAGTTCATCAATAATTGAAATGCATAGATGAAATATGCACATTTTTGCTTTTTCATTCTATGTCTATCTGGTGTATAAGAATGTAAATTTTCAATGGAGTAAGGAGTCTTGCTGAGATTTCGATCTTTTTGAGACTGATTCTAAATTAATGTCAAACAACATGCTATGAGTATATAAGGTTGTTACTATTAGGTTTTATTTTATATCCAGATGCCCTGTGAAAAGATTTCTAGTTGTCTATGTCTGCTTTGCTATTTACTTTTTCGTGATATTAGGCTTAGTTACCAAATACAGATTTTTAACATAATATTTCTAATTTTTAATCTTTTTCTCTCCCAAAAGACAGTATTCTTTCTGGAATAGTCAACATAAGGAAAGCAAGATAGGGGAGGAGACAGAGGCATTCTGCTTAAGATGAGAACACTAGGAAGATAGTATTGATATGCTGTAGATAAGGAATGGATAAACTTTCAGTAGGGAGTAGAAGGAGAAGATAGATTTCAAAACATGACTAAGTAAAGATAATTTTGATTAATAAACTGAGAAGCTCTGTGATGTCCGGCAAATTAAATATAAAACTCAAAATACAGTAAAACATCAAACTATAGGCAAGCACTTGGTCCTAATAGGTCATAACTCGAAATTATTTTCATTTTCCTTTTGTGTAAATGAAATTGAGCTGCACATGAAGATATATTTGGTGTTGAAAGGATGTTCCCAAGCACATGTACCCCAAAATAGATCTGTTCCATAACTTCCAGTCATAGCTCCTATTTCCCCCATAGCAGTAGCTACCTGTGAACTAAGTCGTGGTCTATTGGTTACTACCAGTGTCATCATGAGGATAGGAGAACCTCTTCATCTTCTCTTTTATTCTCTTCCGATTCCCATCAGCCACATTTGACACTCCACTCAGTAGCTTTCTAATTCTCTTTCTTCCCAAAGGACTACCAACTTATTCTTTCTAAACATAAAACAGCTTACATGTCTTTACTCAAAATTTTCTTTCCTGTACTCATTCATGTGGCCCCTAATCTCCCACAACCTGCCCCTTACTACTTCTCCTTATTCCCCTATGTGGAAACTTGTGTTTGGCAAATTGATCTTTTCACATTGAAAGTTTTACTTCCCTTGTGCCCTTCATCTAGCCAACTTTTCCTGGTTTTCTCTTTATTTCCCATCTAAAAGCATACTCTTTAAACATTCCTTCAGAACAAGCTTAGATACAAGACTTCTATAAAGTTTTCCTGTATTATTCATAATTGTGAGAGTTCTCTAAATTCTCATAGCACTGATTATTTACACTACCAATTTAGTTCTTAGAATATGCTACATTACATTATAGTTTAGCTTTTGTATACACAAGCTTTGTCTCCATAGCTAAATTGAGAACATCTTCCTGCAGAAAGCATATATTTACTTGCTAAACTAGAATCTATTGCACTGCCCTACATAGATTAGGCATTTTCTATGTATTTGTGGACAACAATGATCAATTTACCAGATCAAGAAGTGTGACTTGATTATAATTATATTTTATAGAGAGCTATTTAGTTTCATCATTTTTATGCTTCTTGGCTGCAAGAAACAATTCCCATCAATAATTGGCTAAACAATAAGTTAAGCTTGTTTTGCTCGCAACAAAATATTTTTTCTAGCCTTAGGTCAGTGGATCAAGGATATATGGGCATTTGATTAACTTCTCCTTCTCTTAGTCTTTTCCTCATTGTCACAAATGGCTGCCACAGCTCCAAGGGTTACAGCTTCATGCAGCCAAACACACCAGAATTTTTTCTTCTCATCTCTTCTATTAAGATGAAAAATCCCTGATATAGCTCAGCAAATTTCCTCAAAAAAATACTTTAGGGTACAAAAAATGCTTTGGCTCTTAGCTATCAAGGAAGCTGGAAAAGGAGTACCTAAAATAATCTCTGTTAGGGGATCTGTGGTTCTACAATAGGAACAGGAAGAGATGCACGCCAGTTGAGTAGGCACCCAATAGTACCTGTCACCAAGTGAAACTCAGATTCAGTTAATAATCATTATCTGTGATGTCCAGATCCATACTAGATGCTACAGTATATGTTATTTATTCTTCATAACAATCCTGTGAGATTGGAATTATTTGCCCATTTTTCAGATGAAGAACTGAGCCTCACAGAAGTCAGAGTTATCAAAATCAACTGAGAGGGCTGACATCTAACTCCATCTTATAAGGTCAAGACCGCAGTATTTTATATTATATCTCATCCAATTCTCAGAGCTGAAAATATTAACCATATGTAGAGAAGAAAATTCACCAGCATAGTATGGAAACATATGCCTGACACATGGTGAGGAGCGTAACATGTACATCCTCAGTGCATTGGCTTCTGACAGAGCCAGGCTGCTTAAGGAGGCAGGGCGGCGGAAGCAGGGGCATCCATCAGAGTTTCGTTCAAGGTCGACTTTATTTAAGAGTTTTAGAACTTTTCTAATGTGTATAATTCTTCTTATTTTCATAGAACAATATCAAACGTTTTGAGGCTCTTCATCCTTACATTGAAAATGATATATATTTTGAGATGCAGTCATGAAATAGAATTCTTTAGGAGATACCATTTATGTGGGATCAAAAATACAGCTTGCACTTCAGCTGAGCCTTTAAATATTTTTAACATTTGCTCTCATGTCAAAGGATCGGTAGTAGGTATCTTCCATAATCAAGGTTGATGTTTTTGTCTTTATTTTAAAATTTCCTTTTATTTTCTAAACTTTTAGCAATTTATTCTTTCTCTCAATCATCTTACATAAGACTTCAAAGAGAAAATATCAAGAAGAGGAAAAAATAATATGTGTCTCTTTTGAGATTTCTTTGGATTCTTATGTGCCTCAGGACTTCTGGGGAGCAGGATCTTAAATATTTCTTTTCTTTTTTGGAAGCAGCGGGATGCCTGGGATTTGCCCCCACCTTGATGGAGCGAGCTTCTGAACAGTGTGTAACATTGATGTATGACATGCTGTTCTTTTCTAAAGCGTCAAGAATATTAAAGTGCTCCTATTATCTGTGCTTAGCCTCAAGCTTCCTTTAATGATCCTCCCAGATCTTGCAAGAACTCAGAGTAAAGCGACTGTATGAGTTCAAATGGTAGCAACACAGTGACAATTAATGGTTCTTGTCAGGATCCATAAATGGTGGCATCTGACTGCTAGTCTTTTTATCTTTCCTAAAGGTTCTTGGGCAGCTTATTAAAATATGTAGCCACTGCTCAGACATGCCCTTTCAAAAAAATAAGCAACTGATGAAGTAAATCTTATTTGTGGTTTAATTCAGTCCAGTATTACGCACATTGCATTTATATGAATGAAACCTTCTTCCTCTGACATTTGAGCTGATATTCCTTGTATCCAATTTTTTGCACTCATTTTAAAATTTTACTTACATTTTCTTCTAATCATCCTCTGAAAAGAAGTTTCCAAGTAGCTAAAGAGATGAAAATATGGTAAAAATTATGTGTAAAATGTTGTTTGTTTGATAGATACATCAAAAACATTCAACGAGTTATTTTTTAAGAGATTCATGGTATATTTTATTGACATATCTGTGCAGTGACATAATAGGAACACCCATTACTATTTGAATACATAGTGACCTGGGAGAAAAATTTCATAGTATTTTGTTAAAGCAATTTAAAAAATATTATGTTAGTATATGATGGCAGTACATAACAATTATGTTTGTTTTGGGGTTTGGTGCATGTGTATAACATAACTTGATCAGTTTTAATCCCTTTGTCCCTCTCCCCAAATTCTCCTCTTCCCTTGACCCCCTTCCCCATCTTCAAAAAATTTGTTTCCTACCATCTCTCATTTAGTTTTACTCTTTAATTTATAGTTTAGGTTTCTTATATAAGAGAAACTATGCACTATTTTACTGTGTGCAGCAATTTATTTTTAAAAGAAAGAAAATAATGCTCTACATTATACAGAGAATTTACAAGTGTCCTAGACCAAAATTATTCAAATAATCATTCATAAGTCTGTGAGATCAAAGTTAATCTATAGGGATTTTTGAACTGCAAAGTACCTTTCTCAAAATGGCAGGATTATCCATTGATGAGCCAGCTTTTTTTCTGTTGCCACTACCAACTAACTTGGTATTGCTAACCTCAGTACTTTTTCTCATTTTAGTAGAGTAATTAAGAGTTTTGGTTCAAATCTTGCCATTTCATGAAATAGCTGCATGATTTGAGATAAGTCACCTAAAATCATTGCATCTGTTCTTCATCTCCCAAAAAGCAGAACAGAAAGAGCATCCCACTGCAGTGAGCTCTTTTGCTGATTAAATGAAGAATACATGAAAGGATAATATTTAGCGCTCAGTGAATGGTGTCATGTAAATGTCAGTTATTAGAATTGTTTCCTGTATTTTCCTCTTAATATAACCCTGACTAGCCAAGGAATCCAAAGACTGGGCATCTCTATTGCCCAGGTTTGCTATTAGTTGTGATTTGGGACTATTTACTTCACTCTCGCGATTCTTTTCCTTAACTCTAAGGTGAAGTTATGGATCCTAATGTTCTTTGTGGGTGCATCAGTTTTGTACTTCTTGGTGAGACAAAAGCACCAGACCTGGCCATCCCGTGGCATTTTGTGCCATGTAGGATGTAACCATCAGCCCACCAGGACTGACCCCTTGAGCTCACTCACCCACTCACGCCCCACAGTGCCCACAATCTGTCCCTTTTCACTAACCTCAACATTTGGGAAAATGCACTGGCTCTATGTCCAGATATCTTAAAATTGTAACCCTGACACTAGTTGACCTGATAAACTCATCTAAAGAGCAGTAAACACTGATATGGTACTATTGCTAGAAAATATGTTTGTCTGTTTGATTGATTGATTTAATTGGAGGCAGGGTTCCAGTTGCAGGTAAAGGGCAAAGGAGGAATCTCAGGCACCAGGCAGGGAGGCTCACAGGGGAAAAAGCATATTTCAGATGCACAAAACATGCACCTTGCCTGGACTTGGTGCAAGACAGGGCATGTCTTCTACTTACCTTGAAATGATGAGATCTTAAAACTGACTGTTCCTCTGAGTTAATTCTGGAACGGAAATGACACCTCAGGAAATTCCCAGCATGCCATGGCTCACTGGAGGTGTTGTTATTCTTGCTGTCACCTGTTTGAGAAGACAACTAAACATTTAAGTATAGAAATGACCTCTCCCCACCCTGCACTGTTGTATTTACATATGAGAATGTAACGGAGGGACAAAAATATCTCATGACATAGAATAGAATTGAATCCACATTTCTGACTTTAGAAAACTGAGATAATTATAGCAAACTATTTTAAAGAAATAAGAACAGATCATTCTTTGTGCCATGCTTAAAAGCTAGAAATAATTTCTTGGACCCTAAGTTACTATTTGTATTTGCCTTGACATAGAATGAGAAGTGAGGACGTTTACCCATAACTTGTATCTGTCTTTGCTACCATTTAATCTCTAAAACACTGATGTATTGCTATTTATAAAAAATGTTTGTATGTTTGAATAAATGATAGATTTAATTGGAAGCAGGAATTAGGTGGGAAATAGGAAGAAGAGTATATCAGATGCCCAAAACTTGTATTTAACAAGAAATAGGCCTCAAGGCGTGTTACTAACTTTTAAATATGTTACAGTTTAAATTAACAACTTAAAAATAAGACAAAACACTGTTTAGAAGACAGAAAACTGAATGATGACAGTAACTTTTCAATACTGTTATATGAAAGATCACAGTCACTGGTTTCCAGTTTTACATAAGGGAAAACAATGGAATGTTATGGGCATATGTTGTAATACAGTGGTACTAAAAACAATAATTATTTCAACTCCTTATTGCTGGAGTTTTTATATGCAGCCAAGATGAACTTTTTGCAAAGCTGTTGTGAAAGACATTCAAATCCTGGAAGGCTGGGTGGTAAATGACTTCTAGCATCCATTCTCACAGTGAAAAATAAATATAATAGCCCTACTCTGTTAAATTCAATATATGAAATGGTTCTTGAGTTGGGGGTAGAAAAACCAGGAAACAGTATAACTCAGTGGACAAGAACCTTTCCTTTGGACTCCACCCAGCTGGGTTTCAAATTTCATTGCTTATAAATATTTATCATGCAACCTAAACAAATACCTAACCTTTATATCTTTTCTTATTGAAAATAGGGGTAATAATAATGCCTTTCTAAGGGAGTTATTGCAAAACTAGGATAAAGCAAGGATATGCCCAGTGCAGTGTGCTTGGCCCACTGCCCTATTCAGAGCCCTCTGAATGAGTTTGGTGATTGTGTGGATGGTCTGCCAGGAGACTGCAAGAGAAACAGCAGCAGCATAAGGAAGTAGCAGCTGACAGGTGATGGCAGAGCAAGAAGGAGATGGTTTGACCAAATAGGAACATGAAGAATGAAAACAGAATAAAGAAACCAGACTATGAAAAGTGAAGAAAGCTGTCTCGGAAAATTGTCTCTGTTGGAAAGACAGTTAAGGGTAAAACCCTCGTCCACATGCTGGCCTAGTGGGTGTCGGTTATTGTGCATTCATCTGTTACCACCCTCCCCCCAGTCTGTGCACACTCTTTCCTGGTCCCTTTTCCTCCTGACTGTGCACAGATCCATCTGGATTGCTCCCACCTCTGTGCCTTTGCAATGGCTGTTTCTCTCCTCCAGCTCCTCCAGAAGGACAGGAGCATTCCTTTATCTCTAATTAAATCTCTGCTCAAATGTCTAGCATCTTTTCTATGAGACCTACACGGACCACAAAGAATACAACCTCCCTCTCCACTGTCAGTGCCCCTCTCACTGATCAATTTTTCATAGCTCTTGATACACAATTATCTTTCCATAGCACTTAAAATAATTGTTTAGCACATTTAGTGTCTGTTTGCCTTATGAAAATATAAACTCCTTGAGGTCAGGGATTTTGTCTGTTACTGATATTGCCTGGGTCTCTAAAGCAGTGTCTAACACACAGCTGATGCTCAATAATTTTTTTCATAATTCATCAATGAAAATTGAAGGGGAGGGGGTCAAAAGAAGAAGCTAATCTCAGACTCAGGAAATTATTTTCTAATTTGCCATTTTAATTTGTATTTCCTGTGCTTTGACAGGACCACAACATTACACACTAGAAAGGTCTCAACATCTAATTATATTTTAAATTTTAACTGTTAGCTTTTGAGTTTTAATAACATCATTTGCCTTTTTTTCTGTTATAACCAATCCTGACTAGGCTAGGGCTTGAAATTCTGTAGAGAGAACCTCAACTATGTGTATTAAAATGTTTAATATTGTGGACACTGGATTTGAAAAATTAGCTCATTATGCAAAATATCTATTTACATGTGTGGTAATATACCAACAATGTTCTTTAATTCATAAGGCTTATCTCTTGGTATCTAAATGATCTAAAGCCCTGATATTAAGCAATTAAAATTTCCATGGAAGCAGCAGCTAGAGAGCAAGCACAGGTTTTGTCTTTCTCAGCATGCTTAGTCCATCTTAATGAGCTAGGATGGAAAATGTCTGCAAGCTGAGAGGTGAGGGTTTTCTCAAATTAGAGTTCTAAACTTGGGATAGTTGTTCCTCTTTGGATAAACACAGTAATTGACTTTTATAGCCTTTTAGAAAATACATATGTATGTGTCCTTTTTAAATCTACAAAGAAATGCATTATATATGAATGAATGAATAAGAAATGAATCTGCTATGTTTCTTTCCATCAGCATCCAAAATAGCAGTATGCAGTCATGTCAAGACCACTAAATACTTAAATTCTATTTCCAGAACAAGGTATTATTGTTAATCTGGGGATGTTCACAGGTTGGAATCCTGTAAGGTACCGTATATTGTTATCTCTTCCACATTCTTATACCCAGGTCCCTAAATCCTGACAAGTCAGCGAAGTAATGAAGTGCTCAGATAATCAACATGGAATGGAGCATTTCTAGAAGAGCTCATAGAATTTCAATTTTTTAACTTTATAATAGGCTCATATTTATTAGTGTATATATTATAACCATACCTAGGTCTGCTACTACTTGAGAAAGATAATAGAAAATTTAAGTTTAGAGAAAGTTTAAAAATTGAATTAAAAAATATTGAAACACAGTATTTACTGAAGTAACAAAGCAACAGTCATTGAAAACCAGGAATCCATGTCTTCTAAATTCTTGTCATAAAGATAAAACTATCAAAGCAAGATATTAACCTCTTTAATGACAGTACAAGAAATCAGACATACAGAAGCTGATAGACAAGTGACAGATTCTGAGTCTCTAGACTAAGAAAATGTCATAGTGCAAGAACCTCAACAATCACACTAAACTTTTTCTGGCTGGTGGGGATAAATGAAGTTAACTTGAGCCCTGTTGAGATATACTACTTGATTTGGAGGTGTGGCTTAACAGTAGAATGCTTGCAAGGTGTGTATGAGCCCCTAAATTCAAAGTCCCATTCCACAAGAACAAAGCAGATTATCATAGGATAACTTTTTTAAAATATGACATGCCATTATAAAATTTAAGAAAAATGAATGTTAGACAGAGGTCTGCCCTTCAAGTTCTGTTTTATACATTGTTCTCATAATAAACTCAGTATCTAATAGATCCAGCAAATTTTAATGTGAATAAAGTTAAGTGATAGTAATAATTCTCAACTGGGTGCAATCTTGCCCTCTAGGGAACATTTGGCAATGTCTGGAGACATTTTTTCTGATCAGAGGGGTCAGAGCTACTGATATTTGGTGGGTGGGGGCCAGAGATGCCACTGAACATCCATAGGGCACAGGAGAACCCCCCGCAGCAAGGAATCACCCTATCCAAATCCCATTAGTGCTGTGCTTGAGAAAGCCCTGACCAAACGATATTGCACTAGTCAACCAGTGATTCAGTCACAGGAAATCCTCTACACAGCTGCTCCTATCTACACCTTACATACAGCAGGCATGAGCCATGTGGAACAGTAGATGAACTTATCTCCATGTTTGGAACTGCAGAAATTTACACACTGCAGTCAACTCTCAAGTCTCCAAACTAAATTTACTGTTTTGTTTTGAAGGTAGACTAAATAAATGTTGGCTATTTTGCTGAAGTTTTCAGTTCTTCTTTTCAACATAAAACTCTAAGCCAGTGTAACTGTCATTCAGTGAATCTAGGACATTAGTAAAAATGTAATGGTAACATCTGCTCTCTACGGAGTGCCAAATTGAGTATTTCACAAGGTCCAAACTCAGCCTATAGGCCTGGCTTTTAGTTAATTCAAATATACTTAACAGAACTTAAGAATCAATAATAGTTTATGTCTTGCTATAATTGATTTCTTTGATAAGCATTTTTGCTGAGAACATATTTGGATTTAAATTAACAACCATTTCTTGTATCTCTCACAGTAATTAGCTATCTAATCCAGGCAGTAGGTTGAGGACAAATGAGAGATTTTTAGTATGGCCTAAGAAGAATGCTGGGAGCCAGACAAGACTTTTAATCCCAGATTTTTCACTTGTTGTTTGACCTTGGTAAAAAATCAATTAAACCAATATTTACCTCTTATTTAAGATGTGGATAATACTTAAATTTCTTGTGAGCAGTGAGATAAATGTTGGTGAGCTAGTTAATTCATAAATTACTAAATAAATTGCATATAGCAAGCTCTAACCCCCCTCATCTTAATGACTTCACATATATTTGAAACTTATTAGGGATTGAGGTTTCCAGAGTATGAAAGACTTTCCAAGTCTAAATTGGTAGCCAGTGGTAGAACCAAAATGAAGATTCTAGTCTCTGACCACTAATCCAATGCTTTTGTTGTTTATAATATTTTATTATTCAAATTTGTACCATACAAAAATCTTGCAGTCATGCTTTTTCCACACGTCTAAATCTACCATCATTATCACACACTGACAAGCATTGTATAGAGAGCCCTTGGGAGTGTCATGTGGAAGATAAAATAGCAAAAAAGTTTCCATGTTTTTGTTGAATTCCTAATCCACCCCATGTTGATTATTCTTCATTTATGATGTATATATTATATAACAGTATACATAAAAATAATCAGTATGAGATGCAGTAAGGATTCCACTAAAAATGTTACATATTGTAACACACATACGGTCTCCCCACGGGAGCAACCTCAGGAGTAGTTTATCAGAGCCTCTGGGCTCTCCTGTCTTCAGGGTTGTTGTGTCTCTAGATCGCCTCTTTTGAACCTCTGCTAGGCACATCTGCCCACACATCTCAAGCAGTTCCCGCCACCTACCTTTGGTGGGATGTCACTCCTCCAAATACATTTTCTCAACCTCATCAGCAGACATCTGACTCAAGCCTGAGCGGCTCAGAAGAATCTTGGGTGGGTTCCAAAATGACAAACAGAGTAGGTTCCTTGCCTTTCAGTTCCAGAATAATTCAGGGTAAGTATGGGCACGGCCAGGCTCTTCGGGGTCTCCCTATACAGTTGCAATATATCTGCCACCTCACTCTTCTGAGTACTAGTGGGTGACTGTTAAATATCACACACACACACACACACACACACACACACACAGAGCAACAGGCACATGCTATCCAATATCATATGAATTCTTAGAGAAAAGTGTTGAAACTTTCAGTCCTGTTCAATCAATAAGAGAAAAATTCTAGGAAAATTGGGGCAAATGATGGCACCGTGAGCCCTGTCTTGGACTATTCAGGTAAATGTTTTTTCTGGAACATTGGGTGAATCTAGGTTAGAATTTGCCAACTAGGAACAATTCAAAAAGAAAAGGCTCTTTTGTTGCTTTTTAAACAAATGTCTCTAATGCTTCTATTCTCATTGGAAATTGAATGTTATAAACAAATTAAGTACTGAAGGGTTCATCATGTATTTAATAAAGTAACTTTTCTTGGGATTAAACGTGGGACTGAGCTACAATACTAGCTCCTTTTTTATTTTGAGATGGAGTCTTATTAAGTCACTGAGCTGCCTGGATGGGGTTCACTTTTGTGATCCTCCTGACTCATCCTCCCAGAGTGCTGGGATTACAGGCATGTGTTAACACACCTGGCCTAAAAGCTACATTTGATTATGTGATTTTAAGAGTGGTCTTTTGGAAATCTGCAATTTTCATCTCTTTGTTTTATTCAATTCTTTGTTTCCTGCCCAGTATAGACCAGTGATGGCAAACCTTTTAGACCTTTCAATGATATAAACAGCCCACCGTGGCATGTGTGCCACAGGTTTGCCACCACTGGTACAGACTAAAAATATTTCCATATGATATAAGTTTACTAATGTAATTCATATCTGTCTCTTTCATACATATTCATTGAAGACCACATAACCCCCAGAAAAATGAAATTTGTGCTATGAATTGATCAGTGTATTAAGAATTAAATAAAAATAATATATTCTCAAAAATAATATATTCTCAATGATCTGAAAAGATTTTTTTTTAAGTTAAGGATTTGTTTATTCAACATTGTATAACTCCTACATGCTATTATAACAATCTTAAAACTTTTAAGGCAAATTGACTTTAAGTTTCGCATATTAAAACATTTGTGGGGCCAGGGATTTAGTTCAGTGGTTTCGCCGCCTGCTGGGCAAGCACAAGGACCCGAGTTCAATCTTCAGTACCAAAAATAAAACCACATTTGTGCAAAATGAAGAAAAGCTGTTGTCTAAGATTAATTTATTACATAGTCTTCCATGTTCTTAGAATTCAAATCCTGCCTTCAATACAAAAAAAAAATCTTAAATCATATGAAAAGCCTATGACTACGTCCCAAAATAGTTTCTCTCACAAAAATTAATGAAAGGGTCATAGGAGCACACATACTGTATGATTAATGTGGATTCTTGAAAAGCGGAGATGTGAGCTTGTGTGTGTACAAGCACATGTTTACCACTTGAAGGAAAGAAAAACTATCATGTTGCAAAGAAAAGACTCTTAACTGGTTGACCATTTTATCAGATTGCAAGTGGTAGAAATCTTTGAATCTCATTCTGCCATTTAAGACAAAAGGAAAGGAAGGAACTATTTAATGTCTCACCATCCCAGCAATCTGATTAAGATGGAGCTACCTAAAGTTCTCTAAAGTATAATATCTTTGTGGTATAATCATCATCATAATCATCCTGAGGCAGCTAGCATGATGTTGGGGCATGCCGACAATCCTAGCTACAGGAGAAAGTGAGGGAGGAGGATTGTAAATTCAAGCCCAGCTTGAGCAATTTATGGAGACCCTGTCTCAAACTTCAAAAAAATTAACAGGGTTAGGTGTGTCGCTCAGTGACAGCAACCCTGAGTTCAAGTCCCAGCACCACTAAAAAAGAAAAAAACACGCTTTAGCGTTGCACTAGTCACTCCTTCAGGATTACTCTTTGCACCTTTGTCCTGTCCAAGTCACTCTGGGACAGCTGTTTGTAAGCTGCCGCCATGTGATGACATTTAAAATGAATGAAAGAGAGATAGGCAACATCTTCTCTAAATAAATGGGATCAACCTGGGTTTGAAAGCTGGTGAGGATATGCTTATTTTCTGTCCCAGTGTTCTGTTCATATGGCATTCTAGAAATTATAAATGCGCTTTCTCAGAACTACAATATTTATTACCAGAGGAAAATAGATTATTAATTACAGCCAAAGGCTGCTTTGATTAAATATACAATTAATTAGCTATGCTAAGCTCATCCATCCCAGAGCTCCTAATATTTTCAGCCCGATGATTCTTCTAGTATTTTTAATTAAAATTGTTCTAAAAAGCCACAAGTTAGCTGCATGTGCACTTAAACTGAAGTTATCTCTTCAGTGTTTCACTGGTTTCCGTATGCCATGTAATTAATCTTTAGTGATTAAATGTACGTAAAATCATCAGAGATACAGAGTAATTTGTGCAGACATGGAACGATGGAGAGCTTTTACCAGGCCTTGGCGGGATTGTTTTATCTGCTAAAAATTGTTTCAAAAGCATACAGATGTTAATTGCTTGAAGGAAGTAAATTTTTAAAAAATTTGCCCCTTTCCTGCACTCTTCCAAATGAAGCTAAATAAAATCAAGAGTATTTGTATAGAAACATTTTTGTAGCACTTTGACTGTGACACCTCTATTTGCAGAGTTAAACCCACTCTGTCTCCCTGTCTTGTTTTCTGAAGCAGAACCCGGTAAAATAGTGTTCAGACAGTGCCACCCAGAATGACCTGAATAGACACTTCTCACATAAGTATAAATGGCCAATATATCTATGAAAACATGCTCAACATCTTTAGCCATCAGGGAAATACAAATCAATACTACCATGAAATTCCACCTCACCCCAGAAAGGATGGTGATTATAAAAAATATTGCTGGTAAGGATGTGAGGAAAAAAAGAAATTTTTATACACTGTTGTTGGGACTGAAAATTAGTACAGCCACTACAGGAACCAGTATTGAGGTTTCTCAAAAAACTAAGAATGAACTACCCATGTGACTCAGCTCTCCCATCCTGGGTGTATATCCAAAGGAAATTAAGTCAGCATTCAAGAAACAGATGCATTCTGGTATTTATTGTGCCAGTATTCACAGTAGCTAAGATACGAAATCAACCTGGTGCCTGTCAACAGACGACTGAATAAAGAAAATATGGCAGATATACCCAGTGGAGTATTATTGAGCCACAAAGAAGAATGATTTCTTGTCATTTTCTGGAAAATGGATGCAATCAGATGTTATGTTGAATGACATAAAAGAACAATGTCCTGTATTTTCTCCACGTGCATAAGCTTAGAAAAATAACCTGAAAGTAGAAGGGGGACTAGGAAGGTGTTGGGAAGAAAGGGAGGGAAGAGGAGAGGTAGGGAGACAAGAGAGGGATAGAGGACATGATCAAAGCATAGTATATCCATATAGGGAAATTTCACAGTGAAGCTCATTAATTTGTACAATTACTATCTGTTCATTTTAAAGAACTTAAATAGTGCTGCATGAATACTGTTGCCTGGTTGTACATCATGCACCCAGACAGACCTGAAGCCTTCAGTGGCCTCCAAGTCTCCACATGGTCCAGCCACTGTTTTAGAGATACTCCTCCTGTTCCGATCCCTCATGGACCATGTCTGAAAAGGTAGCAGCCTGAGAGCAGCAGATGGTTTTCCCACATACACCTTCTCCCACCTTGTCTGTGAGGCGGTCAGCGTGAATACTGGTCCAATACACAGAACCTAGGCTGGGCCCTGTCCTGGGTGTCTGAAAGCAAAAGGCCAGTGGCAGACTGACAGCCATTTTAGGTGCTTCCTTTCTGAGCTTTTCCTGATTCACTTATAGAAAAAAATGCAGGAAGTCTTCTTTACCAAAATTTTAAGAAATTCAGGGACTATTTGAGGAGTTGGGCTTACTCGTGCTATACATAATTTTTAATAGGTTTTTGGAATTGAAGTAGCCCTTTAATAGCATTCTGTCTAATCCATTAATTTTACAAAAATATTTCTTTACTTTTCATCTGGATTTTCTTTTCTGGGAGACACAAGGCAGTTATCCACACTATGAATATCAATAGTTGATTCACTACTTACTCATAATCTTATGAATTATTTACTGAAATAAAATCAAAGAATGAACTTCCCACCAATATTCTTGTGTGACTTTTAGAGCTTCTATCCTAGAACTTCTATTGTTGTTTAAAAATAATTAATATAAACTTATAAATCATCCTTGGATTAGGTTTCACATAGTAGCTGTGTGATTCTGAGCTTAATCTGTTGTTTTAAGCTTCTTTAGCTATTGGATGAACATGAAAATAATTTCTACATCTCTAATATCAGATAGTACTAAATACTGAGTAAGTGGCACATAGGAAGTACTCAACAAATTTTTGTATTGCTCATTTTATTATTATCTATTTGGAGGTGTGCTTAGAGATAGCCATTTCAATATAGTTACTGGGGCAAATTTCAAATATTTTATGTAAAATAGCATCAGTTGTTATTTTAAATGCAGTTGCTTCATTTTTGCCTTAGGAAGCAATCTACTTTTATTAATATAATATAAAATATTTCTTCTCCAAACCCATGAATTTGAGGCGGTGAGAAGCATGATATTAGAAAGGCTAATGTGCACCAACGGTTCAGGTGGTTTTACTTGTGGACATAAAAGCATGTGGATTTCCCTGTAGTTTCATGTCATGAACTGAGTTCAACAAGTGTCAGAATGCATTCAGTTGACAGAACTGATTGTCAAAAATGATTTAAGCCTTGTGTTTCTCCTAGGGTGATGGCAGTTTGTTCAGATTTTGTCCTGCCCATTCAAACCTATGTGAAATCCCTTTCCTCCTAGAGGCACTGGGTTAGAGATGCTAAAGAAACCTTCCCATGGCTGAACATGAAAGTCTACAAGGGACAGACGTCCACATAGAATGACTTTATGTTTTTACACTTACAATTTAGCTCTTACCACTTCTGTTTCTATACAATATGGATTGAATTGATCAGGGTAGAAACTAAGTCTAGTTTGTTGTAGAAAATGTGCCAATCTGATAAGGCTCATAGGATATATACAAATGGGAGCATCCAAGTACCATGTTACAACCCTTCCCGTCCTCCACCACTTGGACCATCCACACAGCCTCTGTCTTGATCCAGATACTCATTATGTCTCTCCAGTAACTGCCAAAATAATTTCCCTACTTCCATTTAGTTACTCCTAACTAAAACCTTAATAAGATAATGCTTCTTTTTAAGTGAAAAGAGTTGAAAATAATGCCCATGGGGGACAGGAGGCTCTGTGTCAGTCTCTTCTCCACCTCTCTACCCTCTGCCCACTACTCATACAAACCCAGCCATGCTCGGGCACACCTGGTTTCTACTGGTCATGAGAAAACTTGCTCTTCCAAGCTTTTACCCTGGAACTCCTTTCCTTACTCCCAGCTTTGCAATGTATAAATTTCTTCATTTTTTATGACCCACCTCCAGTATCAAATCCTATAGTCACTCCCAGGACTCTACGCAAGCAGAGTGAGACCTCATGCACCCTCATTACTATTGACACTGTTATTCGACCTTTACGGGTTTGGTGACAGTTATAGGTGTGCACATTGTTTGTTTTTCTGTAGTGAATGGTGAGAGCAGGTGCCTTTCTTTGCTCAACCTGTTATATTCAGCCTTTGAAATTTGAAATCATGATAAATTACTCACCGTCCACGCCTATTCTTGAGTGTGATGGAGAGGACAAGGCCAAGGGCTTGGCTCAGCTCTTGGAGCTTTGCAAGTGCTAATTGAGAGTGTGGCTCTCACTGCCATGACCGCATCTTGTGCCCAGAGAGTGGCCTTGTCTCTGTCACTCCTAGTGAGGGAGAGAGGGCAGAAAGGGGGTGCTGGGGGTCGACAGCATAGCACTGTGTCAGCTGTGTTATATATTCGATCTCATCCATAACTCTCTGAATGAGAATTGCTATCTCCTTTTCCAGGTGAAGAAACTGAGGCTGAGAGGGTCTTAATAACTTACAGTGCTCGCACTGAGAACTCTGTTTAGACCCGGGTGATTCTGGGTGATTCCCACATTTATGTTCTTAGCTACAACAGTGAATGGTGGGTGGGTGGGGTTTAAATGCCTCTGCTTGCCACTCAAGAATTATTTGCATCCCATGTTTAAAAGGAATCCTGGAATAACTGGACTACAGAATGGAGCTAGAAAGTGAAACCAATGCAGTTTGCAAGTAAAGACAAATAATTTTTGTGACTGATACAGTCATTTGTTTTAATGTAGGTCTTTACGGAAAAATTGTGAAAATTTATTTTTATACATGTCTATAGAGTGTTAAGTACATGAAAAGCACATTTTTCAGGCCTTGAAATTACAAATGGACCAAACTGTGCTAAACACTTTTTGTATGGCAGCATTTAAAGACCAAGGCACATTCCTCAGCATCTTTGATTTTGTTATGATATATGCCCTGTTACAAAGGTACTAGTAATTATGTAGTACGATTGCTTTTACTTAACAAATAGCTATTCTTTAGCACTTCTTTGACACCATGCTAGTGTGGCAAAGTCCAAAGATTATGCTTTCTTACAATTATTTACACTCTCGTCACAAAGATAGCATCAAGAGACTTTATCCAAGAGCTGAGGGGATATTTCATCTTGCTCAAGGAGGAGAAGATGAATATCACTGTCCAAATCTTCAGTTATTTATTTTAAAAATCTGGGTTAATCTCAGTGAAGTTCTTTTTCCCAATGAAATCATCAGAGTTCATTTTAACAGCATTTGTGCTAAATATGCCTTATGTCTTTAGATCCTTAGGTCTGTTGCAGGAAATTTTATGCCTCCATCAGAATTTCTCATTAAAGTTAATATACTTGGATCTGATGTGTCAAAACTCAATAGATAGGTTTGTTAATAATCACCTTCACAAGCTTAGTATTATCTTAGGAAGTAAAAGGTCAGTAAGTAGTTGTTATCCTACCATTTCATCAATGGACTCTTCAAAGACTTTGAGTCATTCTTCACTGCTGATAGAGTCACTTGAGATATAAAATGTCTTTTTATAGCAATGAAAGAACTCCCACAATTAGCCAAAAGGCAGCCATTTATCTTTTTAAATAGCTCAGCTTGGAGAACAGGATTTCAGGTGATATTTAGTAGATGAATTGTTATGACAAAGATTAAGTTAGTAATACCGATCTGTATTTTTTTCCTCATAGGGATGTGTGTGTGTGTGTGCACGCACGCCTGTGTGTGTAGATAAGAAAAGGGAACAGGAGAAATTTGTTTCTCTAAAGATATGCAAAAACAGAAACTCTGTAGGAAGTTCTTCATCCATCAATTCCTTATAATTATTTGTGATTTCTAAATAATGATTACAGCATGAATCCATCTTTAATAACAAATCTTTTTGAAACTTTATTTTGACATAATTTCAGATTTACCAAATTTCAGACTTACCATTCTCTTCAATCTGCAAATTGCTTTACATTTATTTTCTCTCTCTCTCTCTCTCTCTCTCTCTCTCTCTCTCTCTTTCTCTCATTATAAATGTTGTTCGCATGACCAGTAATGGACAAATAGATATTACTTGCCTCCTAATAGGGTAGATTACTAAGGATACAACAAAATTTCTGGGGCATTCCTGCCAGAAATACATAACTTGAATCTAATCGAAAGTAACACTGGACAAACCTAAACTCAGGTTATTCTACAAAAGAAAAGTAGATATCAACTATATGAATACTTAAATTTGCTATATGATTTCAAGAAAGATTATATTTTAATTTTTACTTAAAAATGTACATTTTGTTCAGTCTTAGAAGCTATTGTATTTTAGTTACAACTAATTTTGATAGTGAAGCTAGTTTCCAAATGTTAATCTTGGCTTTCACAATCTTTTTGTTGTTGTTACTGCTTAATCGAGGAGTTTGATGTCTAGTCATATAAGGGTCCTGGAAGAAAACAGAGGCATAAGTGCTTTAAATGAAGAGGGTTTAATGATGGAACAATGAACTAGGCATAGTTAGCCATAGTTAACAGAAAGAGCCTAGGGACTGGCAATAGAAAGAAGTCTTTATTTTATCTTTATTTATAAATACTACTTTGTTAGTTTTAATGTGTTTTACATTGTGGAATGATCTAATCAAACCTATTAACACGTAACTTTTCTCATATATTTATTATTTGTAGTGAGACTAATATCTACCCTTATAGCAATTTTGAAATACACATTATTATTAGGGATAGCATGTTGTGCAGTAGACTTGTGGGGGATGGGAAGTGGGAGATGCTTAGAGAGAAGTTTTATTACCTGTGGACCTAGAAGGAAAAGGTGAGCCAGTGATGTGAACAGCACTTAGCAAGTACTGGCATCCTGGGAGCCAACTGGGAAGGGGCCTGGATAAAGACTTGTAATATACACTTACTATTGGATGCCAAGGATACATGACATGGAACAATACCTGAAGTGGGAACCTGGTGAAGCCCTGTGTAGTGATTGGCATCTGAAAGCCCAGATTTGGGTAATGAACAGTGGACTGTGGCCAAGAACAACCAGCTCTTGTGCCAAAGAGGGGAAACATCCCTTGATTTTATATAAGGTGATGAAAAATAAACTTATTTATGAAGCAATAAATAAAGCTGTGTTACTATATTTTAGTTTATTTCTCTCATTTAGAATCAAAATATATCATAACCTGTTCCTTAATTACAGGAACAATTTATATAAGTAAGTGTTCTTCAAATGTGTTAAATACCAAGTAGGAAACTTTAGAAGAGAAGTATGCAGTTGACTATGGAAAAAAATAGAAGGTGCAGAAGGGATACAAACTAAGACAAAGAAAGAACAATAAAAGGAAAAGCAATTGTGAAGGATACATCCTCAAGATTTTCTATAACCAAAACTATAAATTGATTCATGAACAGTTTTGAAGCATTCACAAATAATGGATTCATAATATCTTAATGTGAATAGTTAAAAGATGGATCTTTGCTTGCATTTGAGAACTCCTCACCATCAAAGTACACTGTGAACAGGGTCAGGAAGCCACACACCGGATGAGCGTTGTGACCTCAGTGTCATAATCCATTAATTAAATGTCATCAAAAGCTCTCCTAATATCTCTTTAGGTTGCCCAAATTCTTCAATACTATCACATGTATCATCGCTTTTAAGATAGTCAACTTTCTTAGGTTGTAAATAAATATGGTGTCACATAAAGCACCTGGTGAGGGAAAATTCCAGAATGTCACAAATTATTGGGGGGACATACAAGTTCAGAATTAATCACATGCAGAGTTAAACAGAAGCTAGAAACTACTGGACAGGCAATGGGTCTGTGTTCCAGCAGGGGGACATTGTCAGTCAAGGAGCAGATTGCTGGAGATAGACAGTCTGGGTTAGACGTCAGTCATGGATTCCATTCCTCCCTGGAAGCCAACTGCACAATACCCAGAAGATTGGAGCTCAAAGGTAGCTATAATACGCCATACACAGAGAAATGAAGCTACAGTCCTTTGCTGTCCAGCCAAGCCAGAAGGGCCTCAGGACCACTTCCAGAGAAGTGTGCTTATTATGTCGCACGTGATAATTACCTTATTCTTTCCCACAAATTCAATCATTGCACTGTCAAAGCAGAGCACTGGACAAAATGGACTTCTGGATTGATGTGATCTAACATTTTTATGTACTTATGCTCTGAAACTACTTAATGAACACATGCCTGCCCACAGGACAGTGATTGTTTTGTTCACTGACAAATTTTTTTAAAAGGTCAAAGTTAATTTTCATCAATTTCTCTCTGGGTTTTACTCATATGATTTCATATGATTCCTATTCTATGAGTTCCTTTTACTATAAATGTTTGTTATACTATGCTATGCTTAGCTCTATAACAGATGTCCATATTAAATTAAGCAAACCAAAGTTTAGAAAACTAATGATCTGTTTAAATTCTTGAAAATCATAGATGATGAATGTTCTGATAAATATTGAACTTGAGTTATTCTGAATTCCTCCCATGCCAAATGTTTTAGCAGAAATTTATTATTTCTTCTTTCTCTGAACTGGTACTAAACCAAATTCTGGCAACACCTCTCTAATTACCAAATAGAGCATTTGATCTGAGTAGAGAATAGAGAATTGCATTCACTTTGAAATCTTAAGCAAAATTAATTACACAGTTACTTGTGAGGGTGGAAGTTCTTATAAATTAATCAGGCACAGTATCTTGTCCAATCAGAATTTCAATTCTCAAATTTTTGATACTTAGTCTCAACTTGAAATTAGGCTATGCCTGTTATATGTAATCTTTTATATTTATACTTATTATTTTCCCCCAGAAGACATGGATGCATAAAGGCCTTTATTTTTCATAAAAGGCATGAAGATTTGGAAATCTTTGTCATTTCCAAACAGCTGACTCTAGAAGTTGCTACTGACCAGGGTGACCTGTTTGCACTTCAAAGGGAACAGTCCATTGTTTTTTCATATTAAAGAAAGTTTTGCATGTCCTTGAATTTGGAGAAGTAATTAAAAAGAAACAGCTCATATCCAAGCAGTGGCTACCATCACTGGGGAAGGCGTGATAAGTGGCCCAGGGATTTGCAGGGTATCCAAAAGGATAGTTATTTGTTAAATAGAAGCTTTTGTCACACATCGCCATAATATGGTTTACAAATGAAAGGCTGTATTCTTTACTTAACATTCACAAGTTGCTATGGATTAATTAGCCCATCTGTCACAACAAATGTATTCACACATCTTTTGCACTGATTGCTGAAAAGTGACTTTTTCTTGTCTATCCACTATTCAATATACTGGAAAATAACTTTTTAGAAACAAAGCACATATTTTTAATGTCTATCAAAATTGATATATGTTTATCATAAGCCATCACTTTAATATCTAATTTTTAAGGGTATGTGTCTGTGTAGATCTCACTTGATAGGTGCAGGGCTGGGAGAAGCCCTCAGAAAATCTCCCACAGCTTTTTTTTCTTTCAGTCTCCCTTTGCATGTATACTTGTTAGTTCATCTGAGTATGTATATCTTGTAAGTGCTTCAAGTATTATGTGGTTAAGACCACCCTTACTACTTGTTTCCAATCTTAAATATAGTTTGAGGACAGCCACATGTCACTATCCTAGAATTTCTGTCATTGGCATTTCTTTCTTATTGTGTGCTTTTGCCGTTTCTGATGCCTTGAGTTTGAATAATGTGTCTGCCTTCTCATGCCTCTCAAATTAGGTGGTTTTATCACCTTTTCAGAGTCCAGTCTTTGCCCTCTAAGACTCCTTCTTTCTTAACATACATTGATAGCGGGAATCTTTTCAATTGTACTGTAATTGTTTGGATGAAGGAGAACCAAATCAATTTGGACTGTAGTTATCAAAATTCCAGATGTTATATAGATGAAATTATAATATCCATGTTTCTTAGGAACACCCCATCCTCTCATTCTGTTTAATGACCCCTGTGGAAAAAAGTATCTTTCTCTATAGCATCCTTAAATCAAACTAACATCCTTCCTGAAACTCTTCTGCATGTATATTTGAAACTCAAAGTCCATAGCACATGGGTATTTTTCATAACCTGCTGCCATCAGATTTTCTCCCAACCATATTCATCCATCCTTTTCCTCATGAAAATCCACCTCCCTATACTCCTCTGGTAAAAACACTCCAACTTTCTACTGAGCCAAGAAAGGTTGGGTTTACACCCTTAACTACCTAAGTGGGACACCTTTAATGGACTCTTCCGTGTCCAGTCTTTTTTCATGAAACAAACAAAAATTATATGTTAGACTAAATCTAAATTTGAGACAGAGGAGTAAGAGGGTGGAAGAAAATATAGAGGTAAACAAATAGAAAGATACCGGTATGGCACCATGAAATACCAAACTCCTTGCTGTTGGTTTAGAAACTAACTGCCTAGAAAACAAATGAACTTTTGCTACTAATTTATTTGTTCACTTACTACAGAATTTTCCTGTAGGGTTCACTTTAGATATACTTCTATTATTACTCTTTTCATAGCCATTACTGAAAATAACTGAACAAAGCAACTGCCAGAAAATTCTAATTAATCTGTTCTTTCTTCTGTTGTGAAAGGCATAATTTATAAAATGGTGACCTTTTGGTAGGCTAACACTATGTTGATGAACTTCAAGTGAAGTGAAAAAAAAAGGGTGTTTAGTATTAACAGTGCTTACATTTTCTGAGGGGTCACATGAAGCTGTGGAGCCTTTAAAGGTCATGGACTTCTTTACTTTGAGAGATATTAAATAGCTTATGAAAATAGAGGTCAGCTGCATGATAACTGGAAGAAAAGAGCACTCCCCAATAGGGAAGTAAGATATTTGAGATTACAGTGACTGTCCTTTTTTAAGATTATATTGACTCTCCATGGAGCAAAGACTGAAATTTGCATCTAAATGTCATCATTGTAAATGAATGGATGTTCCTGCTACAGAATCTATAGCTATTGATCTCACTGTATGAATGCTAATATTGATTGCATATGCTAAACGTTGTAATAAAAACTAACGATTCACCACCTAAAATACTTTTCAGTAATTTTTGTTTCTGCAGAATTATTGTATAGTGTGGATTTGTCAAAAATAATCTTACCATATGGGAACACAAAATAAATAATAATTACAAGTAGGAAACTCACTTCTTAAAAATTATTTTTGCTTTGAAGGTCACTAAAACAAATAAGCATTGCGAACACCAAGACTAGATTAACACATAGACAAGACACCCAGCCACCTGGGGAAAATAGATTAGTGGCATTGTATACCTACTACTTATTGACACAGTTTATGAACCAGTAGCATCGAAAGTATGAGTGGTAGAAATTCTGGTCATGAAGTCTTCCCTTTACCTTCTGGTATTGCTTAAATTCTCTTCAAAAAGAGCAAGCATTCATTTATTTCATTCTGCCACTGTTAAAAGTTGTTTCTATAGGAACTGGTAACATATTGACATAGTTCCAATAGATGTTAAATGGTTGGTAACAGATTATGACTGAGTTTTCAGAGAGAGAAAGGTAATGGGAAACTTTAAGAGTGGATCTTCATTAACTTGAAGGGACATTATTAAGTAAAGGCCAAGGACAAAAGAGCAAGTCTTACCTATTGCATAGATTTTCATAACAGTCTTAGCTACCACTTGACTATCTCCAGTGATCTGGAATTTACAAATACTGAGGACAATCAGGAAACAATGGGGATGATCATTCAATGTGAAGGACTAGTCTTTAGGTTGTGCTTTTCCATTCTGGGCTCTGTTTTATCCCTTGGTGATTACACCTCCAGGGAACCCTGCAGTAGCCCAGAGACCTGACATCCAGCAGGACCTCAAGCATAAGTAATGATGTCCATAGGTATCCCATGCTCACATATCCCATACGCCCAAGTAAACATTGCAAGATTGTGTCCATGAAAATTCTGTGACAGTTTTTCAAATTTAGTCCATGAAGAAGATAATCAGAAAGTAAAAGCATAGATTAGTGAACATGTGACCACTGGTAAGTACCTACTCGGATCTCTAGCTGAAGTTTCCTACTAGTGATTCAGGAACTGAACTGGGACATATTTTACTGTTGTGGAAACTTAATTGCTCATTTTTTGAAGGCACATTAACTCTTTCAGGGGCCGTTGAGTAAATTAGCTCCTCTGGTTCATTAAACTTGCCTCTACATGAAGTGACTATTTCCACCTGGCATTGTATCATTTACCTCAAAATGCCCCACACTTGCACTGAGCACACACATACTCTTTGTCTACTCAAGGGGAGAGAATGTGTTCATTTGAATGTCAGCAGTTGTTCTTCAACTGCAACTCAGTGATTTATTTTCCCTCTTTTTAGGCACCCAGGGATATCTTAAGGGTTTGCTAGTGCATAGCAGTTACCAGTGCTTCACCAAGAAATGGGTAGTTCAGTTAGCTGTCCAGAAATGGTATGATTTCCAGAGTATCGGGCATGGCATTGTACCACCAAATATCTCCTCATATTTGCAAAAGCCAACATTATTCATTCATTTAGGGTAGGAATCATGAAACTGTTTCAGGACTCTAGAGTCCTTTGCTAAAGCACAACTTTTGCTAAAAGTTATCAGGGCCTATTTTAATGGAATAAATTAATAACTGTTTAATAACCATCTTTATTGCCTCTGAGAAAGGGTCGGAAACGTGTGCAGGTAGTTTAGTTGCTGCATGGGCTGGGAAACATCCCTGGCCCTTAGCACACAGGTGTAGGAGAGTCCATAAAAAGAATAATATGTTCTTCCTCTCTTAAATGTCAATAGTTTTGTCCCTGAAATGACCAAAGACAGAGGTAAACTTCACTGCTTTCTCTGTAGTGTCCTGAGCCAACTGGGAGAGTCCTGAGTTGGTAGAAATTGAAACAGGAAAGGATCCAAAGGGACTCGAAGTATATGTGTCAGAGGCGCTAAGAGCAGGGCTGTGTTTGTGTGCCATATGTCAGCTGGGAACTTGTTATAATAGCAGTTCTGACTCAGGAGGGTGGTGTCAGGGCCAGGGGTCCTGCATATCTAATCATCTCTTTTGTGATACTGCTGTTGCTCCTGGACCACACTTTGAGCTGTGATGATGTGGAGAAAATGCACATAAACAATAACATGGACTTGGATAGAAAGATGACAAATATGAAAGAAATTTGACATTATCCTTTAAACGTAGATTTCAGGCAAGTAAGACTTTATGAAATGTTTAAAATATCATCAAGATATTAGGGCTCAGTTTTTAAAAGGATATGCTTGAACCAGGCATGGTGGCAAATGCCTGAAATCTCAGCACTCCAGGAAGCTGAGGCCAGAGAATCACAAGTTTAAGTCACAACTTAGCAACTTAGTGAGACCCTGTCTCAAAATAAAAAATAAAAATAGTCCTGGGGATATAGCTCAGTGTAATGGGTTCAATTCCCAGTCCTGGAGGAGGAGGGAAATATTCGTAACTTTTCTACCTATCTGAAAGTTTTGGTGGACATCTTCTGATGCTGACATGCCATTTAAATTTTGAAACCTTTTACCAATAATTCTAATTGTGTTTTGTTAATTGACTCCTGATATTTCATAAAGATACAAAGTAATTATTTTTCTAATCTCTTCCACTTGCTCATGTTGGTGAAGAGTTCGATAAATGTCAACATCTGATTAAATATTCCTTTCTCACCCAGAGCTGGTTGAAACTTTTCCTCTCTAGCTTTTTTTAATCTGTTGTGATAGCCCTTCTGTCCTTGCCTCTGAGGTGAATGATGTCCTCCTGTTTCCACAGGTGAATGGGAAGGATCTCTCGAAGGCCACCCATGAAGAGGCAGTGGAAGCTTTTCGAAATGCCAAGGAGCCCATTGTGGTGCAAGTGTTAAGGCGAACGCCTCTCAGTAGACCTTCGTATGGGACAGTCCCGGAAGTGCAGCTCATGAATGCCAGCACACAGACAGACATCACATTTGAGCACATCATGGCCCTGGCCAAGCTCCGGCCACCCACCCCTCCGGTGCCAGACATCTGTCCATTTCTGCTCTCAGACAGGTATTTCTCTGTCATTTCTCCCCATCACCCCATTTGTTGTCGTTCTCCATTTAAAGTAAGTGTTGGAAAGAACAATCTCCCCAGCAAGCCAACAATTATGGAGTTGGGCTCCAGCTCTGTTTGGAGAACCTCTCCATTGAGACTTTGTCCAAGTAGTTCTCAGCAGTCCCTGCGAGCTCACTCCCTGACCCCCACAGTTGCTTCACCTCCAGAACCAGACCTGCGAAGAGACAGTGAAAAACTCTGGCTCTGATTAGCTCAGCCTCATATTTGCAGCCCTCTAGCCCTCATGCTACTCTGACCATTGGTCAGGGAAATAGATTTTCTCACCAAAGCTGCCAAGCCCTTATTAAGACTCAGGTAGATGTGACATGTTGGCACTGTGTTCTCCTCTGTGGGTCTCCTCTTTCTCTCCCTTGCTTTTCTCTTTTTAAAAGAGAAACCAGGACATTAATTAAATACAATTCTCCAAAGAAACCAATTACCCAATATACTGAAATATAAACAAAGGGTCCTGGCTGTCAGAGAGTAAGTAGAGTGTAGAGTGCTATAAAATAAGGAACAATTAAAACAATATTTCTTCCTGCTTTTACCTAATGTGAATGCAGCTACATTTTATTTCAAATAATCCTATTTGTGCAGTTTTGGAAATATATTTTTCCTGGTTTACTTTGTTCTGTGAGATTTTAAGTAAATATTTAAACACTATTGAGAGTTTGATTTCTAAAAGCAATAACGTCTTTTGACCTCATTTTGTTTTCGGTAAACCATTCTTGACTTTGTAAAACACTTCCCTGCCCTTCAGTGGCCTCCATAAGTATCTTTCAGTGAGTCACAAGAGTGTGAGAGAATTACCCAGGAACTTTGAGAAGCCCTGTCAATGCCTGGACCCCACTTTGAGCCAATTAATAACAATTTTTATAGTGGGATCTAGGTAACAGTTTTCAGAAATCTCCCTGGATGATTCTAGGTTTGGAAACCATTTCTTGAAACTTCAACTTCCAAGAAGGTAGTGGCACTACTTGCTTACCTATCACTTGGATCGTTTGTCCCTTACATATTAAGGAGCCCTTTGTGTCAGGCAGTGGAGCTAGGTGCTGGGCATAAAATTATGAGTAAGAATAAAGCCACTGCCTCCTGGAGTTTATATGGTGAGCAGGTTTAAGCAACAGCAAGCAAACCAACGCAGTATTCATTAGTACCAGACACTTAGTACCCGCCCGGTAAATATGTGCTTACATGAACCTTTATTAGGTAACTTATCATATTTTAGGTAATACCCCATGTGTTTTACGTTAATCGGCTCATTTACTTCTCAGAACAGCCTAGAGAGGGAGTGCATTGTATTATTACCATCCTCATGTCACAAGTGAGGAAACACACGTTAGGTAAGTTGGTAAGAAAGTGACGACATGAGGCCTTGGAGCTTATGAGGTGCAACCCCAGCCCCACCTCCCTTTGGCAGGGCGCTGTGTGACTTTGTCCTAAGTCCCAAAGCTCCAGAAAGTGTTCAGTAGCTCCCCTTCCGCCTCCCTCCCTTCCCGTTTTCAGCTAGTGAAAAGGGAACTCCAGTTTTTAATAACTTCCGTAGGGACAGAGCTTAGCGGACATGCTTGCCACCCGTTTCATTTGCACTTAGGATCTGTTACTGGCTTTTAGATATAGAAATGGAATTAGGCCCTTTGCTGTTGTTAAACGATGCTTAGCCTTCCTATTGTAATATATGTTATATCTGAATATTGACATATAGTAATTCAAAGATAACTTTTATAAGTTATTTTCAATAGTGCCTAAAGGTTACAGCATATACAAAATCCATACTAAGGTTCCCCTCACTTGCATTACTTAATCTGTTCTCTCTGTCACTGAGAATTTACTAAAGGAATTAGGAAACTTTGTAGCTTCTAGGAATTTCCAGTGAGTTGTTGCCATGAATGCTCATTGCTATGCATGTATGTTCCCTGAATCAAAGAGGAGAAATATGGGTTGTGAGAGAGAATAGGCGAGGGGGTCTTAAAGAACAGAGCAGGGAATAACGTGTATACATTTCACAGTCTGAAAATTATGGGCTTTTGAAACTGACTTTTCAAAAACTGTTTGGGGCAGTGGGGTTTGGAATTGGTTGAGCTTTGCTCCAAAACAAGCCCCTTTGGGAGATTGCAGTGTCAAATGCTACATATGCAGGGAATGGAAGAGGCCAGGTGGGTAGCAATGAACTGAGACTGTCAAAGACTTTGCATCAGTCTCTTCACAGAAAGCAACTCTGACCATGGCCCTTCCCCTTAATATTCACCCAGAAAGAGCAAATTGATGGATTTCATGGAGGGGAAGAAAGCAAAGCAATTTGCTCTTTCTGAACTCTTGTCTGCTTAAAGTCTAGAGTGTTTAGATCATTTCTTCCAAAGCAGAGTAAACTAAAGAGAAATTATAAAATCAGTTTTAATCTTGAAAACAGCCCTTTTGACCCATTCCTATTATATTGCTGCATTCCCTGTAGCTGCCACTCTCTTCATCCGATGGAGCGTGAATTTTATGAGGACAATGAGTATCTCTCTAGCCTGCCTGCTGATGCAGACAGAACAGAGGACTTTGAATATGAGGTAAGACTGTTTCCACAGCTCTTCACGTGTCTGCATGAAGTTATGGTCGAGGAGTTTTGCATAACAAAGAAATTGGTGTGTTACTGTAAGAAATATCTTGTCTATTGCACAGAGAAAAGAGCTTTTTGCTGGGTGTTTAGCTCAGTGGCACC
>NW_004624917.1:1167029-1182917 GCF_000247695.1 Heterocephalus glaber
TGTTTTTGGTACTGTCCTTGGTTTAGTTCCTGAGTTGATACTTTGAAGTTGTTTTTTGTAAGTATCTTTGTTGATGTATTTAGAACCCTTATGGAATGATTGCTTCTCAGAGGTGTCTTCCAGATATAGCTGGTCGTTAGGTTTTGAGTCTCTAATGAGTCTGAGACTATCTCATTTTCATTATACCAGGAAGGACAACTGATTAGATCAATCCCAACACCTTAGCCCAAGTGATACAATCAGCAACATGATAGCATCAAGTACCTCTTAGAAAAAGACAATTTGTGGTAGTTATTAATCTATTAACTTTAACTGTGTGAATTAGATCAAAATCAAGGACCAACCCAACATATGTTTATAGTGAATAAACTCTTCAATATAGCAACTTTACCCTTTGGAATGGGGAGTTAGAAGGAGTTGGGGAGAGAGAGATCCGTAGGTAGAATGATAGGGGAAGGTTAGCAGTGAGGCCTAAGGACACAGGTGAGAGAAGGAAAGAGAAGAAAAGAAAAATAAAGAAGAAATATGAATTAGGGCCAGAACAGGTACACAAAGGGAGATGAGGAACAATGTGGGACAGCAAGGGAATGAGGGAGGGAGGGAGGGAGGGAGGGAGAGAGAGAGAGAGAGAAGAGAAAAGAAAGAAAAAAGAGAAAAATTAAAATTTTAAAAGAGCAGAAAAAGAAAAAAAATAAAAATAAGAGCAAAAAAAGTGGTAATTTTAAAATAACAAATAAAAGATAAAAGTTAAGGGCCTCCTTCAGGGTATGTCTCTGCTGTCACAATAGACAACGTGGGTAGCAGTGTGCAGGTATAAGTCATTGAGTCTCAGTAAGCCAGTCACAGACCCATGAGATTCAGGCAGATTTCCGGCTGCAAGTCCCAAGTTGAGCTCCCTGTCCTCCTGCAGGGTTGAACTGTGCAAGGATCTATTGCAGGTTCCAGCTACCTTTCCCCTGAAGATAGTCCAGCTTCCTATGGGAGGTGATGATCCTTCCAACTACCAAGTATGGTGGTCTGTTGTGTCTTTATTTTTTTATTTCATTTTTTGGTACGGGGGATCGAACTCAGGTCCTTGTGGTTGCGCCACAGGCGGCGAAACCACTGAGCTAAATCCCCGGCCCCTGGTGTGTCTTTATTGCAGAGATTCTCTTCACTCTTCCAGTGGGCTTCAGTTTTCATTATGGAGCCTGAGAATGGCCCTCTCTCTGTTGTTCACTTCTATACCTCAGGACAATGGCCTTTATGTCCCCCTGTGCCTCTGTAGTGTGGAACCAGGTACCTGCACAGCCAAGAGGCCTAGCAGCTCCCAAGGGGGGGAGCCCACGGGGCAGGGGGGCAGAGGTGGCTGGTGGATGTGTGCAGGGGTCCTAACCGGCTCCTGGTCACAGGTGGGCATGGCCTGCCAGACAGAGCTGGGGTCAGTCACCCCGGGCACTCGGCCCGCAGGGCTCTGCTCGCACAGCTCCATGGGCAGCTCCTGAATTTCTTAATTTGGATACTCATGTTTACTAATTGAATTATTTCCCTGATTGTGAGGTTCTACTTAATGGGGAAAAAGTCCTCAAAGGGTGACTGAAAACTGAAAAAGAAAATGCCACAAATTTGAGAACAGTCATCAATGTTATTGTAATTCTTTTAGATTTATTACAAAAAGACATGAGGTTAGTATTTCTATTAATTTTAGTCATGTAGTTTTATAAAACAAATATAATGCAACTCTTTTGCTTCACTGATTATGACAACATCAAACCTTATTTCCTAAGAAAACAATAAAAAACAAATTTAACCTTCTGAGTTAGTTATTAAAACATGGTTATCATGGGTACATTTATTTTACAAAGAGTCTAGATATAAAGTAAAAATTCCTTACACTACATATATAAATTTTATCAAACTGCTGACATTCAGTTTTTATTTGAAGATATTTATAATACACATTCAGAAGATTTCATTGCATTACTTAAAGATGCTGTGAAAGGTTATATTTAAGGTGAATATTTGCATATCATGTAATACTTTCCCATTGACTTCTATCCTTTCAAAGAAACGTTTTCAGAGGGGTAGAGAACTGAGAGCTGCCTTTTTTACTATAAAGCAGAGTTCATGCAAAAATTCTGTTGCTTTTCAAGGCAATATAATTTAGTGGGAGGAAACCAATGAGGAGTTTGGCCACAGTTCTATCTCCATCTCTAATGTGGACCACTTAACTTCTGCATCTTAGCATCCATCCATGTGAAGTCCATGAGGACAACTAATGTCAATTACAGAGTCCCTTGTCAGTCCATACTTCTCCAGGCTAATTCCTGTCAGCAAAGTGAGACATGTGTGTCAAATCCTTAAATTTTTTTACAAATAGTTTAACATTTCTAACACATCAACCCACATTTTATGGGGTTTTTTTAGGGAGAGCATACATTCACTCGTATAAGCACACATTGGTCTATGTCTAGTGCCATATCATACCAATTTCTAATAAGTAGCACATCTATCCAACATTTTCTCTTACTTTAGCTTTGGTGTTCAGAACAAGTTAATTCATGTATATTTGCTAATTTGAAATGGTGAATGTAGTGTGTAGGAATTAGAAAACAAATTAACTTGTTTGAATACAGTGTTTGATTTTTTAAATTAGAAAAGCACAGAAAAGAAAAGTAGTCTGGATTTTTCCCACCATATTATATTGTCTCCAAAATGAATATTAGAATCCTTAAGGTGATAAGTTTTATACTGGGTTGATGGTTCTTCTTTAAGGATATAAGCTATCAGTAATGCCCTAGTTGCTAGTGACATGTTTGATTCATCAATATCCACTGTGGATTAAATAATCAAATATCATAGAGTTTAATACAAACAAAAGTGAACAATACCAATAGTGTCATGAGCCAAGCATGATAGTAAATCCAGGCTACAGTTTTGAGATTCTACATAAAATGTTTAGGTATTATCATCTGCCATTGTGCCACCTGACACAACCATAGCATTTTGAGTACCTTTTCACATTTCCAAGTATAAGCACATTTTTACCACTCTGTTGAGTAGTTACTTTTTTTCAGATTTATGCATGAATTTTGGCCACATTTCCAAATTACTTTCATTAGAAAAGTTTTCCAGAAGTAAAATTGTTGTATAAGTGCACATAAACAGTTATTAAAATTTCAGAGAAATGTGTATTGACAAATTATCCAAAAAGATTTAGACCAAATTACAGTATCACAGGTAACATATAAGAACAGTCTCACTAATATTCAGTGAGTGGCTTTATTCCCTTTATTATCATATAATTTTTTAAAAAACCAATTGTAAGAGGGGAGGATGGATGGGGAAATATTGTACAGTGGATACTACACTACAGTTATAAAGGAGATTTGTGTTCTGATGCATTAAATAGGATGACTACAGATAATGCTAAGCTACCAAATGTCTTAAAACAGCTAGAATAAAGGATTTTGAATGTTTTTACCACAAAAAAATTATAAATGTTTGAACAGATAGATATGCTAATCTTGATTTAAACATTATATATGCATGTATTGAAACACTGCATGGTACCCCAAAAATATATACAACTTTTATGTACCAAAACATTTAGAAAAACAAAATCTAAATATAATCAGGTTAAATATTCAGTTTATGGAAATGATACAGTCTCAGTGTAGTCAGTGGGCTTAACATTATAGTTTATTTTTAATGCACACCTACTTTCATATTAATTATATATTTAAATATAGATCCAGAGCATAAGGTTGGTAAAAATAGGCAAATTTTAAGATACTCAAAGGTTCCACAGTGTAAAGATATTTCAAATGAAATCAGGAATTTTCTCCTAATTAGGCATGCTTCTCCCCCAAATCTGCTCCCCCTTCTGTCCTCTGTCTTGCTTAATAGTCCCATCATCACACAATTATGACTTATTATGTACTGACCATTTGCTCTGTTGCTAGATTCTTAACTGGGTGCTTTAGAGATCACCTCTGATCCTTAAAATAAGCATGACTTCGAGGGAAGGTGGCACATGCCAGAAGGCTCAGAGTAATTCCTTCCAATTCCTCCCTAGCCCTTTCCTGCCACAGTTTCCTAACTGGCTCAGTTCAGCCTGGAACAGCTTTATGAGCCAGCCCCACCTGTCATTGGTTCTAGCCAGCAGGCTCCTCAGTCAGCCCACTACTCTGTCTCTGCACCATAGTCTCTGACATGCTGTGTGTGATTGTGTCACTCCTCTGCTACAAACTCTTCTAGACTCGCTATAGCTCCTGGCAGTTCTGCTCAGTGCTTTGTTCAGAGAGGAATAACGAGGAATGTGAGGGGGTATCCTACAGTCTGCACGTACTGCCTGAAGCACAGTTGTATGTAGGTTTTGCAGTTCATTGTTTAATGTGATGTGAAATTTGCATCTTACCTCTTAGTAGCTACATTATGGTTTAATATAGAACTAATTTTTAAATGTTTGCCAATAACTCAATATTGTCACCCATCTCACCCCCTATTCCACAAATTGATACTCCAGGAAAATGCATGCTTAAACTGTAGTTTTTGGATCCCCTGACATCCCAGTTTGGAAAACTCAGGCCTTCATAATGAAATATAAAACCCAGAGCACACAGGACTCATCATCTCTAACCATCCTGTGACCATTTCCCTCTAATCCAGAGTGCGTTAGCATGCTGTGCTCCTGCCACACAAACTCCTTACAACTCCCCCAACCCCCTACCAGGCAAGCCATTTGCCTTGGTTTCCTTTTTGTTTTACTTTTTCTTTGCCTGAAAAATCCTTTATTCCCTTTCTCTGTTTTATTCCTGTCCCATATCTCTTTTTTTTTTTTTTTTGGTACCAGGGATCGAACTCAGGACCTTGCGCTTGCAAGGCAGGCGGCAGAACCACTGAGCTAAATCCCCGGCCCTATCCCATAATCCCATATCTCTTGAGCCCACCCATCTTAGTTACTTTTCTTGTTGCTGAGACAAAATACCTGACACCCAGAGTTAAGGAAGGAAAGGTTCATTTGGCTCACAGTTTCAGTCCATAGTCATCTGGCTCCAATGCAGGGTGGCGGAAGGGCAAAAGTTCATGGCAGATAGAAGGTAGCAAAATCAACAAAGGACCTTAACAGAGTCTTTCTGCCCCTTTTATCTTATCCAGACTACCTAGCACTCACACCCTTAATCCTAGTGCTCTTGATCCTAGCACTGTATCATGAATCAATTCCAGTGTCACACACTCTAGATTCAGCCACCTCTGAAAAAGCCCCACCTATGACCTTATGAGGCTTTAGGAGGGGGGACATCTAAACACAAGCCATAACACCACGTTTCATACAGTGGATGTAAAAATAAGAACACAAAGACAAATATGCTGTTTGAACTATTAAACATTGATAAACATTAGATATTGTTCAGTTTTTCACTTAAAGAGACATGGGTCTTTGTCTCTAGCTTCTGTACCCTCCTCCACTTGCCTGTTATGATTATTGTTTGTTCTCACTTTGAGTTCTCTCACAAAAGTCTCTAACTTTTTTCAGCATCAAGGACTTTGGCTTGTGCATCCCTCCCTTCCAAGTACAAAGCACATGATAGAATGGTCAAAGCAATCCCTACTCTTCAAAATACCAGCAGACTAACAAATTAATAGTATAATTCTGTAAGGGGGTGTAGAGCTGAAAGTCATAAGATGTGCTCATACTTTTCAAAGAGTTATTTTGTTCTTCAAACTAAATGGTAGAAAAGCTGCAACCAAATATTTTCTAGTTGAAATTTGAAATTATTTTTTGCTATTCTAATAAATGTGTCAAAAATATGGCACATGGGCACATACACTCACAAACCCCATAACTACGTCTTTCTCAGTTAGTAGGGAGTTTGGGATGTAGGGGTGGAGCAGATAATTCTTTGGGTTCATTTTAAACTGAGAGAAAGATATCAACAATAATAATGATGTTTGCAGATGAAGCACTGGACAGTAATCTTTTGAAATACAACAAGTAATTTATGCCTGCAGTCATCCTAAATGGAATAGATTAGGAGAATGGCAGGCTGAAAGGCACCAAGTTGATAATCATCTTGGCTGAACAGCAGAATGGCGATTCCACAGCTGATCACATTTTAAATGACCAGATTTTGCTACTTAGATTAGGATATTTAAGGGAGTACATGTTTGTATTTGGTCTTGAAGCAAATTATTATAGAAGCTACTATTTTGGAACCTCGACCTAATTGTAAATTAGAGTTTTATAGCAGAAATTATTAACCAACCACAGTTAAAATTGACCAATCTCTCAAATACCCTTTTCCCTCTGCTTTCATTTTATTGTTTTCATGCTCAAATAGATATTCCCTTTTCATATTTCTATTTGTTTTTCAGTAGTGAATGTTAGAAGTTAAATCTGAAACTTTTTTCCTTTGTTCTGCAAAACACATGAAAACCATTTATTCTCTTCACTTTCCTGAGAAGACCAGATTTTTTAAGTCATAGATTCACCCAGGAGGAAGTGAAGGATTTTATAAGAAGCAGTATCCAAAAAGGTATTGGATATAGAAAGTTTATTTTTTAAAATGTACTTTTAAAAGGAGAGCTATAAAATAAATGGAGCTCTCTTTTCAAATATAAAAGGATTACTAGCAGTCAAGGAATAATAGGAGATAGTAGAGATTGAACTTGAAAATAAAAATGGATTAACACATTGTATATAAAGAATAATGAAATGGTATTTAGACAGATGAAAATTAAAATAAAGAGAACTTTGACCTAGTAAAATACAAGCACTGAGAAAACCATAAAACACAGAAGCGTATCTGAGTTACTTGACAAGAAAAATGAAACCCAGGGAGGATAAAGAACCCCCTATACAGCTTGTGAGTGGCAGGTGCTAAATGAAAATGTTTTCTCTCTCTTTTAATAAGAAGGTATTCTGTAATTATAAAAGTAATGACCCTAACTGTTGCTTTTTCTCTATTTCAGTTTCTCTTTGGCAAGTAATGTAGCACATAGTCTTTTCTAGAGTACGTAATTGTCAAAGGTATATACTATTTCACCTTCCTTTTAGAAACAAACTATAGCTAATACATCCTACAAAGTGCAGTTGCCTGTGATTTATCTTATAAGAGAGGTTCTAACACTCCCACGTAGATATTGAAAGGACAGTGTGTTTCCGAGGTGATGTTTATGTGTAACTAGAGGATACAGTGACAGCTTTTGTGTATTTCTAAAGCCAGGAAGTTGATAATCCTTAAAGAATTTTTTCTTTCCTTTGATTTGTACATGGATATCTGCTTTAAAAAGACACTTGTGAATCCTTTTCAGCAAAATTGTAAATATGCTTTAAGAACTTGTGGACAACTGCGATGAGAAATGAAAAAGAAAACTGATTGCCTAAGTAGATACACCACTAAGTGTTTTCAGCAGTAAGGGTTTAATCTCTTTCTATCCTATATGCACAGAAATTAATAAAATCTCTTGTGCCAAAACAAAAGTGGAAGGGACTCCAAAGTCTGTGCCTCTCTTTCCAATAACCCAGGTGACCAGACCAGCAGAGTTTCCATTCCTTATTTTCTTCTGTGATCACTTGAAGGTCTGAATTTTCCAAATGAGGTACTTTGGGATTTGTCCACCTTAAAGTAGGCACATTTTTCAATTAATACAAGTAATACAGTCTTATGCAATAAAATCTGGCATAGGGAGAGTAAACAAATTCACAAAGAGTAATTCATATTGATGCATCACATGTGAGTATTTCCTTGGTTTTACTACCTGACTCTTACAGGGAGACATACATTTATGTTTTCAATGCCAGACTGGCCATTTTGTTCATGTACAAGTTCTATTCTTGTGTTTTCCAAAAACAGAGCAGGCTATAGGTTCTCTCAGGGACTTCTCTCAGATGTGAAGTAATTGTTTTTACGACCATTTCCTGTCACTTTTTATAATACTCCTGACTGCATGCATAACATAACAAAGTATAGGTTTCCTTGAAGTAATAATTCAAGATGAACAATATCCAGTATCAGTTGTATGAAAAAGATTCTGCACAACTTTAACACCAAAACAACTTAGCTCCTATTCCAACTATATGAAAAGAATTTCCTTCCTTGTCCTCATCTATTGTCCCCTATATATGACCTTTCCATTACTTTGCAAAACAGTCCTTAAATTTTTTTTTCCTTAAAGTCTTTTATTGGTACATTTTAGGTAAACAATACATTTACGTTTATCATTGGGTGCTTGTACCTGTAGATGATGTATCTTGGTTCTTATTTTTTCCCCATTACCTGTGCACCCTTCACCCCCTCCACCCTTTCCTATTTACATAGACTTTGTTTCCATTTTTTTTCTTTTCTCATAATTTTTCCTTTCCCTCCTTTCCTTTCCCCTTCCCCTCCCACCACTCCTACCCCTTTGGACCTTTTCTTCCTATTTCAAATTATCAATTATTCATTTTAATCATTTTAATTCTTATTTACACTTTCAGTCTCTCACACTAGAGAAACTATTCAGTATTTATACATATGTGTCCTATTTATTTCACTTAAGAGTATGGCCTCAATGTGCATCTATTTAGCTATAAATGTCTCTAGTTTTTCATTCTTTATGGCTGAGTAGTACTCCATTTTATAAAAAACACATCTTCTTTAACCAGTTTCCAGTTGATGGGCACTTGGGCTGTTTCCAAGCTTTAGTTATTACAAACAGTCCTTAAAAATTTTAATCCAAACTATATCTCACTGTGTCATTCTAATTGAAGAAGTTATGATTAGGTATATTTAGAATCAGCCAGAAATTGGCACAAATTGGACTCCGCTGCATAGTACTTGAATAACCTCACTAAGTCTTGGGGTTCTCATCGGAGAAAAATGACACTAATAATATGTGTCTCTTAATATTAATATATGTGAGAACATGTAGTACAGTGCCTGGCACATGTATGATACATGTATGTGGTTCTTATGCAATCTAGGTTTCTGGAGCAGAAGAGATGAAAGTCTTTGAGTCAAACATGCCCCTTTGTCCCATTCAACTGTGGCTCCTTCTCCCCATCTTTGCACATCCTTCCTATCAGTTGTGTGTTCAATATGTGTCTGCAGAACAACTGTTTTCATATTTTAAAAGTAAAATGAAAAGCGTTCATTTTCTTTTTAGAATGAAGCAGGGGAAGCACTTGGGATAGCAGTAGCAGTGGAAAGTGGAAAGTGAAACACAGAAATGGACTTGAAGAATATATTTAAGAGGCAAAACTGAAAAGATTTGGTAACCATAGGAATATGGGAGATAAGGAAAGTCCTGCCAGAATATTAGGTGTTCTAATAAAACATAAATTACTGACAATTAAAAATAAATAATGCAACTCCAATATTTACTAAAATACTTAATAAAAAAATGGAAATGAAGTCTATGTAAATAGGGAAGGGTGGAGGGGGTGAAGGGTGCACAGGTAATGGGGAAAAAAATAAGAGCTAAGATACATCATGTACAGGTACAAGCACCCAATGATAAATGTAAACGTATTGTATACCTAAAATGTACCAATAAAAGAACTTAAGCAAAAAATAAAATAATAAAATAATAAATACTATACTTGAGTGTGTCACTATCTTTTAAGTTTTGTACAAACGCTATCATCAGAAACTTGTCTCAGTCCTTAGAAACTTGTCTTAGTCCATACACAAGTTGTCAAAGACTTAAAATTGCATTCTGTGGTCACATCAATCTTTATTCATGCAAATAGGAATCATGGCATACTAAAAATATGGGATTAACTGTGCCTTCTAAACCTTTTATTTTTCATATCACACTAAATTATGCTTTTAGACCCAAAAATTTTGAAATGCCTTCTGCTTCTACCATGACATCATGATGCTTTGCTTGCAGCCATCTAAAGACTCTAAGGATTTTTGAGCAATGTGGTATTTCAGATCCTATGCTGAGCATGGATAAGCCAAAAACAAATAAGACACTGTCTTCTACTCAGGTGCTTACAGAGTAAATGTGGAAACAGGAAGGCATATATAATTACCCTACCATGAGACATTCTGAATAATGAAGCACAACGGTGATACAGAGAAGCAAGAGGCCAACTCTTTGGGGAATGTCCAGAGAGGAAATGATACCCAAGCAACACTTTCAGCAAGATGAAATCTGAGATGAGAGCAAATGCAAAGGCAAGCTGAAGGCATTGAGCCGCACAGCAGATTCAAGGAATTGCAATTAGTTCCATCTAACTGGCGAGTTGTGTTATAAAAAGTGAAGAAAAACATGCAGTGAGGCTAGACAAGGGCCGTGTCCTGTAGGGAAATGCCTTTTGCGACATAATGGGAAACTTGGATTTTATACACAGATAAATGAGAAGATATTTCAGAGAGGCATGATAGAGGTCAGACTGGTATTCCAGATGGACTCATATTTGTAGGAAAGTGAGGACAAAGTTGAAAGAAGAAAACTTAAAAAAGAGACAAAGGAGGGATTCATTTTTATAGTCGGGGTGTGATATGCAAAGAACTGAAGCTGTAGTGTTGGAAATGAAAGGGGATAGATTCCAATAAGTACACAGCTGGCTCTTAAAAATGCACACAAATTATTTCGGTAGATTGTTGTCTTTCCCCTGTGTGACAAGTGGTTATGAGCCCAATGTTCTCATAGCTCGCTACTGACCAAAGTCATTCTGACAAACTTGACATTCAACGTGATTTATCCTCTTGGATAAATGTTCCAGGGAGTTGAGACAGTCACATATCAGGTTAATGAGTGGAGCGACAGAAGGGAATGGAGTCAGGTTGTAAGGTCACGGCTGCGAGCACTTGCAGCCTGTCTCGCTCTGGAATGGGTAGTCTCGCTCTAAGACTTTTCTACTTCCCAATAGAATCCTGAATGTCCCCCAAAATAAATGGAGGCTGTACTTTGAGATATTAATCGTGGGCTAATGTACAAGTGGGGAAGGAGAGTAAAGAGTCTACTTTCCTTAGGCTGTTTTCACAACTGAAGTTTCGGTAGCTTTAAAAGAGAAAGCAGGAACTTGACCACTTCTCCATACGCGTTTAGCAAACTAGGTAGTAAACTCTATAAAACAAAAAAGCTCAGGGATTACTAGAAGTGTACTTCTAAATTCCTAAAATGTTCATTGCCCTGTGTGAGGAAGGTGTCTGAGGACTCGGGAGCTATTTTTTTTTTTTATTAAAAAGACTTCTAATCAATGGAGTGGCTGGTATTTTTTAATTAAATACACAAGAAAGCACTTAAACCTCATCTGCTTTTGTGAAGGAAAGAAATGAAAGTCTCAAAGGACTTCCCCAGTGCTGATGAGTACACTGTGCCCTCTGAACAATAAACTTTTCCTTTCTTTTCTCTTTATAAATAAGACTTTATCTATAGACATGCACACAATCACTGGCAAAACCTAGGAAGGAAAGATCTGCAATGTAAATAGAGCATCAGCAGGATTTAGGTCTACCCACTGTGTGGTCATTAACAGAACTTCCATTCACAGTGGAGACTCAAAAATTCCTGAAGTACATATTTTCCTTAAATGAGAAGCTTGGAACCACTAGACGAACTCTGATTACAGCAGGCTTGTGTCCATTGCTTCTGTTTGCCGTAACTTCCTTCCTCAGACTGTTTACTACAGGAAGCCATATTTTTACAGATTAAATTTTTTCCAGAATGCAAATCCAGATTCTTTGAAACTAGAATTTCTTTTACCTTTCAGTACACAGCAGTGAATAGCAAGATTTTGTCTTTAATACATAAGTTTTCCTTATAACCCTAATAAAGTTCTTGGTCACATCTCATCTGCTGCAGATTTGAACAGTTTAAATCAAATTTTCTGTGAGGTTTTTTAAGTCCTTCCTTGGATAAAACCTTTACATCTTCCTACTGAGATGCTACCAAGATCTAATACACTTCATCATTAGAAAACATTTCATAGTACTCAAATTGGCTTTTCCTATGTTGAATTTCATCCAGTTTTCCCTCTCCATTGCCCATTACAGAAGTAATTTGCAGAATTTCTGCATTTTAGTGAGGCGTGTTCAGAGACAGTGACTTCTGGTGGGGCTGGATACCAATAGCATTGCCAACCTGGGTAAGACTTAGCTGTTCAGGACTGGTATGTATTCTAAAGTGTGTGTGTGTGTGTGTGTGTGTGTGTGTGTGTGTGTGTGTGTAAAAGAGAGAGTATTTATTTCTAGATTTCCATGTGTGCATAAATACTGTCTCTACGTACTCTCCTTGTCCTTGTCCCCTTTATAAACACCTAGACTGCAGTTCTCACATACCTCTCATTGTCTACACGCATGCTTGACCTGATGTCAGTATTTTGTTAAATGTGGCTGCACCTAATGGTATCAGAAGACTAAAAGCAGAGAGACTTAATGTTCCAATAAGTCATGTACCTCCTTTTATTTGGAAAAAGGGTAACCCTAATATTTAAATTCAGACATACATAAAAGAATTGTTTTATAGGAGTGCTGTTGTATTTATGCACCCATGAAAGTGGTATTTTTTATTTGACATTATGTAAAGCACTATTAGTTTAAAATATACAATCTCTGTCTTCGGTGAATTAGTATCTATGATTCATTATAAGTGCACAAGTAGCAGCTATTCAATTTTCTTAGAAAATGCCTATCTTGAGATAAAACTGAGACAGAAAATATTTTCTGACTCTGTCCCCTCCACTAATTTTTTTGAATTTCTCAAGTACCTCTTGAACTCTTTACAGATTCGGGGAATCCTGAGTTTATGTCTCATATGTATTCTCAGATTGTCTTGTTCTACCTCATAAAATCTGTCCTTTTCCTTTTTTTTTTTTTTTTTTTCAATTGCAAATTGAACCCAGGGCCTTTGGCCTTTACAATGAACTACATCTGCAGCCCCTTTTTTAATTTTTTTAATTTTGAGACAGAACCTTGCTAAGTTTGCTAAATTGGTGGGGCTAGGCTTAAACGTAGGATCCTTCTGCTTCAGCCTCCCAGAGTGCTGGATTATAGGCATGTACCGCCATGCTGGGCTTGACATTTTCCTTTCCTCTGGGCTGGTCCTGGCCACTTCTGGACCTAATGTTCTGGTGCCCACTCTCTCTCCCTCTCTCCCTTTCTTGGTGGCTCAAGTGTTCTCCTCAGATCACTGTGTGCATATATGATTTGTCATGTTCCAAGTCACCTCCAGGAGAAAAAGTGACTCTTATCTCAAATGATGCTTCCCATGTCATAGAGAGCTGAAGCTGTTTATTTTCACTTGTTTTCTATTCAAGTTGTAGGGCATTGCCATAACACTGTCATGACAGATCTAAAACAGTCTGCTGAGTAGTAGTATTGAGTACTGAGTAGTACTGAGCAGTACTACACTGCAGGGTCAACTTGCCTTCAAACTTCATTATCAGGTTTCCTTCAAACAAAGATGCAGCGAACGGGCAGCTATGGACACCCAGCTTGAGGCAGCACATCACTGTGCCTCTCCCTAAACCTATCTCTTAACTTCTTCTGTCTTGGAAGTAACCACTGTCCTGAATTTCCTGTCTATCACTGTCTTCTTTATCTCTATAATTTTGCCACATAAATTTTAAGTTCTAAACGGTATAATTTTGCATGCTTATATATATGGAACCATGCTGAATATTTGTTTCTGAAACCTGTTTCTTTTCCTCAAAATTATGAACCTAATTCATAGTTCATTCCAGTTGTTATGTGTACCTATAAGTCACTCATAGTCATTGCTCTGTGGGACTAACATTTATGACAATGACACAGTATTGTTCGCTTGTTGAGCATCAGGATGATCCAGTTTTGTAATATTACAGCCATGCCATGAAAATTCTCTTATGAATAGTGTATATTAAGGCCTCAGGGAAACTCCTGAGCATGAAATGTGTATAGCTTAATATTTTCTAGGAAATGAATGTGGAAGCCAATTCTAGCTCTCATCAACAGTGTGAAGGCATTCCTGGTTTGGCACATTCTCAAAATACCTGGCTTCCTCACACTTACAATCATCTGATACAGGATTTTCTCCAGGTTTTTAATTTTTTCCAGTTGATTTGAAATGGTATAATACTGTGATTTAAAATCTCTGTTCCCTGGTGACAAAGGAGGTTGGGCACCTTCCCATGCATTTATTGGCATGTTCAGTTTTCTTCCTCCTTTTAATTCCTTTTCAAATCTTTTGCTCATTCCTCTATCAATTGTTTTATCATTCACAGGTTTTGTTAGTATTTTCTGTACTTTGAGATCAACTTCTCATTTGTGTTGCAAATATCATTTCCCAGTTTCTGATGTATCATTTCACTTTTTGATGGTGTCTCTGATAAACAAAATTTCCTAATTTAAATGCAGTAAAATATTTTAATGTTTCTTTACAATGTATATTTCTATCTAGTTTAAGAAATCTTTCCTGGTCAAATAAGAAGTAGTTCCTATTTGTATATTAAATATTAAAAATAATTTTGCCTTTATTTATACAGAGCTTTTGGGAATTTGGAGGAACAAATTTAGTATTTTTAATGTGTCTATCATATTTTCTCACTACTACCAATTGAAAGTCCATGTCTGACCTGATGTATAATTGCATCTCCTCCATAAATCAAGTCTCCTTGACAGTGGAGTGTGTCTCTGGTCCTTCCAGTCTGCTCCACTGGTCATTTTGTAACAACTGTGTGCCATACTATACCATCTTTTATGGATTTATATAAAGTCTTGGTAGCTGGCTGAATAATCCTCTTATCTTAGTCTTCTTTATAAGTATTTTCTGTATTCTATGTGCTTAGCTAGCTTATATAAACTTTTATTAGTGTATGTTTGTGATGGGCAGTGATTACATTCATCTTGGGATATATATATATATATATATATATATATATATATATATCCCAGCTTGATTCTTTTTCTTGACCTGCCCCACCCTGTCCTTCCTGCTTTCTTCTTTCCCAGATCCCCTCCCATCACTACAGAGCCTATCTCCCTGTTTCTTTACATGTGTTTTTAAAAATTTTGCACTTTACATTATTTATATTTTGGGCTTTTCATATTAGAGAACCCATGCGATATTTAAGCTTGTGTCTGATTTGTTTCACTTAACATTATGGTCCCAAGACCCATCCATTTTCCTACAGATGGCTCAAATTTATTCTTCTTTATAGCTAAGTAGTATTCCATTATGTATATACATCACATTTTCCACAGCAGTTTCAGGGACTTTGAATCTGTACATCAATTCAGGAAGAATTATCTCTTTTTGCTGTTGATTCTTCCAGTTTTGAGATTGAGGTCTTCTTATTTTCTCTGAATCCTCCTTAATGTCTTCCAGTAGATTTTACAATTTTTCTCCATAGGGGGTTTACACATCTTTTTATTAGCTTTATCCTAGGCAATGTGTATATTTTGCAGTATTACATAGACGGTAGCTAAGAGCACAGACTCTCAAATACCATCTCTTGCATCTTCTAGTTGTTACCTGAGAAAATCACTTAACTATTTTGTATCTCAGTTTTCTTGTATGTAAAATGGAGATAATTATATATGAAACACATAGGATTGTTGGGAGCAATAAGTGTGCTTGCATAACAAATGAGCAAAATTTAAGTGTAATGTGCTTGCTATTATTATGAGAAGAACCTATTTATAAAAGATCAATTCCTGCTTGAAAAAAAATATGCATGTGCCATATATTTTGAGGATATATTCAATGCCTATACATTAGCTCAAGCTTGTTAGTCACATTGTTTATATCTTCTATATCCTTGAATATATGTTGTCTAATGTATCTCTCAATTACCATTAAGGTAATCAGCTTGTCAAATTTACTTCTAATTCTGTCATTTTAGTTTTCTACAATTTGAGATCATGATTTGAGGCACATCTAAATCTAGAACGTTTCTATTTTTTCCTGGTCAATTTAAATATATATATATAT
>NW_004624917.1:1194067-1245551 GCF_000247695.1 Heterocephalus glaber
CACCCATGTTCATAGCAGCACAGTTTGTAATAGCTAAAACTTGGAAACAGCCCAAATGCCCATCAACTGGAGACTGGATAAAGAAATTGTGGTTTTTTCTATAAAATGGAGTACTATTCAGCCATAAAAAATGTGAAATTAAAGAGTTCTGGAAGAAACATTATATCTTTCCTGTGTGGGGTTAATTGAGAAATCCTGGGCCACTGCCTCTCTAAGGACACTGAGATGTCCCTAGAAGAAAGTGTGACCTGAAAGTATGCAGGAGAGAGACACTGAATGCTGTGTAGAGAAGCCTGAGCCTTCAATTGATCCTGTGGTTGATGACCTTGTCACTATAGCACAGTGCATAGGCTTCCAAGGAACACTCAGAGGAATTGTCTGCAGAAAAACTTAAGCATCTTCTGGTCCAGCAACAGAGAATGGCAGCTGAGGAGCTTTCTAAAGAGGAGAGGGAATATCAACAATCAGTGAAGCCAAGTTCTTCTTCTAAAATAAAGGAAATCCTGAAAATATAGACAGAACTACAAACATTTCTAGAGACGACCCAGCCAGTCAAAGAAAAAGCTAATTGTTGCATTTAGTTGCTTAATGACAGTGTCATGCCATGTCATGTCATACTACAGAACAATGTTAAAAGACAGAAATGGACAACCTTAGACCAGTTTTTAGTTCTGAAAAGGTTGAGACCTAGTGACCCAGAAGCAGGTCTTAGTGGGCTACAGACTCTCCTAAGGAGGGAAAGAACACCAGAGAGCCAGATTCCTCATGTTCTTATGGAAGGGGACTCTCCTTCCAAACAATGTCCATCTTCCATTTAATCCTCCCTTCCTGCAAGCCAAAGATATCAACTTGAATGGTGAGTACAGTATAAAATTGTTGTTTCTGGTAAACTAGGCACATTTTATAACTTTTTGGTGAATACACTAGGAAAATTAGTGGTGCTTCTGGTAAATTATGTACATTATACAACCTTTTTATTATGAAAGGATTAGTTAAGAGGTGCTTTGGAAGGTCTGGAATGCATTAGGGGTATTTCCACTATTTCTTATGGGAAAAATAGTGTTGACTAACAACCAACTTGAGTTACAACCAGTCCTCATGAATGAATTGAGTTCATAAATCAAGGGTCCACTGTATTATTAAGTGAAATAAGTCAGTCCCTGAAGGCTACATACTGTATAATTCTAACTATGTAAAAGGCAAAGAGTAAAAAATCACTGGTTTTCAGAGGTTAGAGGGAAAGAAGGGATAAATAAGAAAATCCAGAGGAATTTCTTTTATGGCAGTGACAATACTCTGTGTAAAATAGTACAGAGGTTTACACATACCATTATACATTTGTTTAAACCTATAGAATGTGCACTGGGTGAATCCTAATACATACGGTAGACTGGGGTGATTACGTGTCAATACAGGTCCAATTGTAAATACCGCGATAGGAGATGTTGGTAATGGGGAGGCTTTGTGTAGGCAAAATCTCTATAGTTTCTGTTCAGTTTTTCTGTGAATCTGAAACTGCTCTAAAAGTAGTGTCTATTTTTTTAAGTTTTTAGAAATCTACTTCCTGATTATTCTTCTCCAAATTCTCACCATCACTCATTTGTGCTTATCTTCTGAGTGTTTGGTAATATTTTGTCATCTCAGTAATATGTTTAACAAAAAGAAAAAGACATTTGTCTGTAGTATTAACTGTTTTCAGTAGGAGAGTTCTCCAGAATACCTACACTACATACTGGCAAATGTAGAAGTCCTCTATCAATATTCTTTTTCACAGGGGACTCAGTAGCCTTCTTCTGGGTAGATCCTAGAAGGCTATCCAAAGCTGTTTGCTATACTTGTTCAGATCCAACCAAATCCAGGTGTGAAAACATCACAGACAGAAAATTTAACTCTTGCTCCTAAGAAAGAATGGTGCGAGCTCAAGGGCAGTGTGTGCTGAGACAGAGTGCAGCGGTTGAAGGGTACTTCTGGGTAAAAAAGACTGAGGTGAAGGTGTGGATTGAATATACATCTTTATTTCTGAAATAGGCATCTGAGTACTTATTACTGGCATAGTCCTGCAATGGATTCAAAATAAAATGCATTTTCTCCACACTTTAGAGGTTCATAGTTCACTAGATGTTAAATCATAGGTGGATTTTAACTGGGATAGTAAAGTGTCATTCATTTTTTTGTGAGGAGTAAGAGGCAGGTTATGACAAATGAGAAATGGTCCTGTTATGGTTTGAATTTAAAATGTCTAAAGGCTCATGTGTTCAGAGATGGGGCTTTTGGAAGATGACTGAACCCTGGGAATGCTAAATTCATCAATGCATTAATCCATTGATGCATTCATAGATGAATGCTCTGTTAGGAGGTGGGGCCTGCCTGGAAGACACAGGTCAGTAGGTACAGCCTTTGAACAGTATATCCTGTTCCCAGCCCTTACCTCTTTGGCTCTTCCTAGCTCGCTCTGATTCCTGGTTTCCCTAAGATGGCCAGCTTTTCTCTGCCATGTCCTTCCACTATGTCATTTCTGCCTTGGAGCCAGCAGACTATGCAGTGAAACCATGAGTCCAAATATACCTTTTCTCCTTTTAAGATGTGCATGTCAGATATTTTGTCTCATCAATGGAAAAATGACTAATACAGGTTCCGACTCCGGTGTGGATAGGTCACCAGATCCCTGAGTAAAACAGCAGGTGTTAGGGCAAAATGTTTGGAGTCAGATACAAGAAAGTCTACAGTGTCTTTCTGAGGTTGCACTTATTTCAATATCAATAGATAGCATTTTGTGCTTCTTAGCATGGAATGATGTGTGTAAGGACCTACATTAAGGGGACTAATCAAGCAGCAACGCTGCAGATGGAGCTGAAGGGCTAGAACAGTTGGTGAAGAGCCACTGTAGGTCTGAACTACACCAACAACAGGGGGAATAGAAAGCAAGAGGGAAAGAGAATCATTTGGTAGGCAATGACTAATTCTCTTCAAGCACCCAAAGGTGAACAATAAAAATTAACCCCAAAGACCTACACCTGGCTGACGGGCAAAGAGCTAGGCTGTTAACCATCTTGGAAAGACCAGATGAGAGGAAAGTCAGCAATCCAGCCTGTTCATTTGGCGCTCTGGCTCTGCTACTAGCACAATGCACTTTAGGTGGTGGCGTGCTATAGCTGAAAAGCTTGGCCACAATGAGAGGACAGAAACAAATGAAGTTTAAAGTATGCGTTTCCTCTAGATGAAAATGAAGTAACCTGTTTTTGTTTTCAACTATGCGGCTCTTTTTACCTTTAAAATTGCAGACTCCTGCAAGTTGAACATCCATTGACTGTTCTTTGTCTTTTGATAGATAAGGCCTCAAAATCTCTACCACATACTTTCCAAAGATCCTATTCTATTAAAATTTCTATATGGGTTACAGAGACACACCTGTGGTACTATTTGAACTTCTTACCCGCACAGTACTTTGGTGTTTGTAAAATGATCAAAGGGAAGGAAAGCAATGGAGATGTGTAGGGCTCCGTGATTTATCTGTCCAATGGTAAATGATCAGCATTTGTATTTTTTTTTCTTTTTTTGGTACTGGGAATTGAAATCAGGACCTTGTGCTTGCCAGGTAAGCATGGTGCCACTGAGCTAAATCTCCAGACCCCAGCATTTGTGTTTTAAATTACCACCTGTTTTTCTGATTCTAAATAATACATGTTCACAGCAAAAAATGTTGGAAATTCAAGAATATATTTAAAAGAAAGGAGTTATCATAAGAATAGTTCTGGAGCTAACTAGTCATATTGCCTCCTAGGAACTTTTCTTTGAATATAAGACTTTTTAAAAATGCCATCATGTGTTATGTAGATTACTGTTCTTATGGAAGATACTACTATTTCATTACATTTTTTGATGTTGTTGCTTTTGTTTAGTTTTGGTTTTGGTACCAGGAATTGAACTCGGGACCTTCCACTTGCAAGGCAGGCGCAGGAACCACTGAGTTAAATCCCTGGCCCCCTCATTACATGTTTTATCATGATTATTTTCTTTTGTGTGAAAGTTATTTAGTACCATAATGTTCACTGTCTAGAAATTTACTTATTTAAGAATTCCCATATTGTAGACACTTGAAGACATTGGAGATATTTTGCTGTTATAAATTACATAGTGATCTGAGGCTGTAGTTAGAGTGCTTGCCTAGGCCCTGGGTTTAATCCCCAGAACATATTCTCCAGGCTACAGAATAGATATTACAGTGGTTAGAATTAAATGATCAGGTTAATTTCAGTGACAAATAGAGAAGACATGCCTATTCTCTAAAGGCCCAAGGAAAAAGCAATTTATGCAACAACTGTGCAATTAATGAAAACTACAGAAATTGTAATAAATAATGTTTTTAAATCAATCTGATGATTTGTCTCTCCAAATGCCATAGAATGTTAAAATTCCTTTAAAATAATACAAATTATTACTGATTATACAATTATTATATATCCCTATGTACTACTTCCTGAAAAATTATACATTTTAGAATAAAAAATTGATGTTTAAATGTAAACATATTCTTTTTTTTTTGTACCGGGGATCGAACTCAGGAGCTTGCGCTTGCGAGGCAGGCGGTGGAAACACTGAGCCAAATCCCAGGCTGTAAACATATTCTTAAGAAAATTTACTAGCTCCAAAAATGTATACTTACTTTACATTTAAAAAAATAAATGCCAATGTAGTGTCAGTTTTAAACATTACAGTACTGTTAGTTATGAATAATGGGTACAGGTAAACTTGGAAAATAAGTGTGTATAAAATTTTGCCATAATAAATGCAAATATTTTGTAGGAATTCTGCCGGGGCATAAGAATGTATATACCTCCCCCAAATTAACTTCCTCCCTTCTGAGAGTGTATTTAAAAAGCATTCCTTTTTCTGCTTTGATAAAAAGCTTATCAAGTAATTTGAGTGTTTTGGAGAAAAGGGGAGAATATGAATAACACACAAAGCTTTAAAGTTAACATTTTATGACCTTTCATTTTATTTTGTAATAATCTAGTTTTAGAGTTTAATTTCGTTGGATAGATCAGAAATATCTGTACACATTCAATTATATTAAGAAGGTGTTTTACCAAAGAACAGTAAAAACCTGGAAAGCAATTATTGCATTTATAGGACTTGGACAGCTTTAAAAGTCTTATACCTTTTCCTGTTTTGATGAGCACTGGAAAAGTCCCTCCACCCCCAATACTGTAAAAGATAGCTGAGGAAAATCACTTGCCATAATAGCCCAGAGCCTCATTAGAAAAACTTCTATTTCCTGCTCCAGTAATCAACTGATAGAAATAGAGTTCATCTTGTCAACAGGTTTATTTATTTCCTATTCTTCTTCTTCTTTCCTAATCTTCCTTTTATGTTTCCTTAATAATGCATGCTGGAGAAGTTCCTGAATGCTTTTCAAATAAAGGGAAGGTCTGAAGAGCATTGACAAATTTCTGTTGTGTCAACAGAGACCCCGGCGTCTCCCAGTCTGCAATTCAAATGTATAATATCTGAAATAGATAAATGCAGAACCTCCTTTCCTCATTCATCACATCCGGAGATGTACAAGTCTCCTAATTGGTTTTAATATATTTTATTAGAATTCTATTGCCAGCACAATAAAGATGTGATACATTTTAGGTATCATGATAGACTGGCATTAAACTATAACTAGGAAAGCCAGCTCCAAAGAGAAAGATCAGAAGAGAAAACATCTATAAATTGTGCTATCAAATGAATTCTTTGAACACTTAGGGGTGTGGCCAAGAACAAACTGTAGAACCGATCAAATATGAAATCACACATAAATTCAGGATCAGCTTATCATCTATGACTAGTAAGCATGAATTTATAAGGAAATTTGTTGTTTTATACAATATGGCACTAATCTGAAAATGAGGAACCTCAAGCATCTTTTTATAATTGTATGGATTAAGTTTCTTAATGACTATTAGATTGTAGAATAAAAGAACATATTTTTAGATTGTCATAGGCATAAAGAAAATTTAAATCATTATTGGATCACTTACTTAACCAATGTCTAAGAACTAAGTATGAAAATATAATAATATGAAAAGATTTCTTTGTTTGATCCACTTCCAGGAACAGATTTATTCTACATAATGTTTACAGTGTGAGATCGTGTAGTATCTGAGTAACTTTTATAGTTAATCTGCCCTACCTGTGAAGAAAACAATGAGTTGGCACTATTTTCCCTGAGCAATCTTATTGTTTATCTGTACATAAGTAAAACAGGAAACATACTAAATGAAATATTATCTGATCAATTTAGATTAACATCTCCATTCAAGTACAAAAAGTAGTTTTTGTTAATATGACCCAGATTCTTTTCTTTCATTAGCTTTTAGCCCAAGTTGACAATAAATCTATTAAACTGCTGTTTGGATCAGACTTTCACTTTGAACTACCTAAATATACTCCTGCTTGGGTTTATCTTTGACTGCAGCCCTACAACTCAGTTTTGCCCTCTTTATCTCTTTGTCCTTACCCATTTATATTACTTCTCAAGAGGTAAGGTATATCTCAACTTTTATGTCATATATTTAGCAGAGCTTCCTATATTTCAAAATGTTTGCCATGGAGTTTGCTTCCTATTAGCTGAAGCAGTGATAACTCCAACATAGCTTTTCACCCAAAGTTGATATTGATAATTTGTCTCACTCCTAGATTGCCAAATCCTATTGTGGATCACTTTGTGAATGTTCAGATTTTGCTTCTATTCTCCAACCATGCCCACTCTGCCCTGTGGAGTAGGTGTAGACTATCCCTGTCTGCCTTTGTGCTTAGATAAGAGATATTTTGCCTTTCTGAAAAGAATGTCTACCTCTTCAAAATGTTGTAGTTGCTGCTTCTGCAACTGCTGCTTGTAAAACAGCATTGCAAACTGTATAGGAAAACTCTTTAGCTGATCTCCTTTACTGAAAGTTCTGCCAGCGCAGAAGTGTGACAAACACTGTAACCAAGAAGTACAATCAAATCAGAGACAACCTCAGCAAAAAGGGTTGCTCTGTCCTTTTCCCACTGTTTACTTGGCAGAAAGCACATAGCTAATATCAAAGAAATGTTACTAACACTTTCTTTTAAAAGCCATTTTTAGTAATTCAAAGAAAAGACAGTTTACACGTGCAAAGAGTGGAGACACAATAAAGACAGCAGGGCCAGGAGAAAAGCAGCACTATTGAAATGACAACAAGGGTTTGAGCCTCTCATAAAGGACTTTGACATGAAAGTGTGGTGAGCGCTTTCTTCTTTTCAGATTTGCTGTAGACACTAAGGGTTGAAAGAGTACTAAATTTTTTTTTCATTTCAACCCTTGCACTCCCAAGGATTCTACATTCCTCACTCCGACCCAGTTGACATTACAACAAATGTTGAGTTTCTCAAACTCAGTCCTCGCTCCATGCTTCTTACCAGTGTAACAAGCACACCCCAGCATCTCTCTTTCTGTTCAGTGATTGTACCACCACCACCAGGGTCCTTCCCCACACCCCCAGCCCTCCACCCCAGGTGAAAATTACTTAATTAAAGAATAAGAGAAGAACCACAAGCTCACAGTTTAAAAGACCAATTAAATAACAGTGAGGATTTGTTTTTACTCTTACCTCTACCACTAAATTACCAGCTCGGCATAGGTGAATTATATGGTATAATCAACAAGGACAGTGTTCACATTTTCTTTTATTTCACAAAGTAAAGGACATATTGCCATTAATACCATTCAAAATACTTCCTCTCACTTCAAATATACTTATTCCATCATTCTTGCCACTTTCTGAAACAGTTCTGGAAGTCATTTGTGTCTTAATTGCATTGTCATGGCTCCCTCAATATCCTAAATTGATTCAAAATATTTACCTTTCCTGCTCATTTTGACTTCGAAGAGCCAGAAGTCACATGGTGACATAGTGTGACAAAACATCTGGGTGAGCTTGCAGGCCATGTGGCGCACAGGTGGTTGTCTATGCTGATTCACTATTACATAACAAATACCTATCTTGTACCTGCGCTAAATGATGGGATTGTGTCCTCAGGTCTCCTCAGATGCCCTCAGGTGCCTGAACTTTGACATATCTCACAGTGAGCCCCTATATCCCACCCTTTTAAAGATTGCGGGGCTGCCACTTTTTTTGAATGGCACACAATGGCTCCTTGTGCCCAGGGCCCAAAAAAACAATACAAGGAACAATACATAACCACCAAACCCATTGTTATTGCAGTACCACTGAGAGCCACCCAGCGCCAGGGGGATGCTAGGGATTCCCACCATTGGGTCAGGGGGTCTTGTTGCAAGACCTGGATGGCAAACACCTCCATGTCCATGTCTTGTAAGGGCTCTTGTACTTGTTCCTGGTGGTCAGGAATAAAAATGTAACATTCTACATGTAGGAAGACACAAGTGCTTCCCTGTGCTGTGGTCAGCAAATCCACCACCTTTTTTATCTGGCATGTTTTATCTATGAGAACATCAGAGACTGGAATGTAATAGTTAGGGCCTGCACCATGTGTTGAGCTAGAGCTTTAATTTGGAGGGCTAGGTCTATAATCCCTGCCCCTGGCACCAGTACTGGCATAGGATAGAACCACCAGGCCATCCATTTAGCTTGGTGCCATTTGTGATACACAGCATCCCAACTGTGGAGTGTGTCTCTCAGATAGGCCTGATAGCACCCGTAATGTAGGGAACCCCCCAGGTGCAGTGCCCTGTCCAGTGTACAGGGAGGTATGGCCAACCCATAGTGCCACAGACCCATAAGGCATCTGCCATGGGCCAATCAGTGGACACTGTACCTATGGGCTTATGGCCATCCTACCAGGCCATTCACCCATATTTGTGCCATTCACCCATAACATGTCGTTACACAACTGCAGTGGTATCCATCCCACTGTGCAGTTTCCCACTTTGTATTGGCCATTTAATACATAGTGGGGCAACATCTAACACTATTACTTGATTCCCTGTCATCCATCCCAAACCATTATGCATCACAGGTCCCGGTCTTTGTGGGGTGGCTGTGCTCTTCCCGATCATTGCTTCAACAACCTGGTTTTGCTCATCCCAGGTGGGTCCAGTCCAGTTTTGATGTCACCAGTTTGTCTAACTGCACAGAGACACCGTTGCAATTCTCCACAGAAGGTCTTTGGCCACATTGTCAGGGAGTTCAGTGCACACTCAACAGTCTGATTGCTGGTGCACACAAGCAAACATGTGTGCCCAGGAGATGATGCGGTTGGCTTGACTTATCCTAGTCAGAAGGACAGGGCAGAAGGAGAAACCATCATAGGGAGGTCTCGCCCTTCAGGGAGGATACTGGCCACATGTTCATCTTGCGATAGGATGGTGGCTGGGATCATTCTATCTCCCAGTTTAGAATACCAGACCTGTGTCCCCATTGCCATGGGAGACAAAGAGGTTGGAGCCAGGTCTATCACCCCTCGGGGAATAGGTCAAGAAGCCACAATGTCACTTCCCTTTAGGATGATGGTCCCAGCATTGGGTAGGGAGCATACTGAGGCCTTCAAAGGCCATGTTGAAATCCAGGGCTGCACCTCTATGGCATAGCGCAGTCTCTTCCCCCAGGGCTCCAAGAAGAACACCCAATTCCCCATCAAGGGGTCTGTGGGCCACTCCCAAATCCATTAGCACCAGGTCCCTGGCCACATAGGCTATAGTCTGGGAAAGATCAAAGCCCCTTTTACCACCTTAGGTCCTTGCTCTGCCGACTGAATGCACAGGCACATCAGCTGTGCTTTCAAAAGACTAGTCAATGGGCTGTCACCTGTATGCTGGGGCTGGTCATTGAGCAGTTGAACAGTCTATGGTAAGGCCCACACTCACCTGATAAACTTTGGATCCAAATAGGCTAGCATAGTTTTTAAGAGCCCATTATATCTGTCAACCATACCAGTAGCTTGCGGCAGGTAGGGCATATGAAAGTGCCAGGTGAGGTCATTGTCTCTGGCCCACTGTTGTAACTGAGCTCCTGTAAAGTGTCTTCCCTGGACAGACTCTATACCTACTGGGATCTCTTATGCTGCACTCAACAATTGTAATGCCTTAATGGTGTGGGCCTGGTCAGCAGAGGGCACAGAGTAGGCAAACCCCACATCCATGTCAGTATCCACAGTAGTCAGAGCATACTTATGTCCCTGTGAGACAGGCAGGGGCCAATATAATCTACCTGCCATTGTTGCAGGGGAAGGCATGCTCTCAGTATTGCACACAATTGCATGGGCACCTTCCTCCTCCAACGGGCCATATGAGCACATTGAGGCCACACCTTCACTGGTGCTCTTGCTTCTGTAGGAGTCAAATCCAAGTGCCATCGCTGTGCTGCAGCTTGCATGGTGCAGAGCCCTAAGTGCTCCAGTTTCTTATGAAGCCAAGGCACTGCTGCTGAGGGTGGCCCTAGAAGAGCTACTACCTTTGTCAAGGAGTCTGCTAAATCATTCCCTGGTGAGAGCAGAGGTCTGTGCCTTGACACATGGTATATCACATGTGTTATAGTCTGGCCATGCTCCCATAAGTCTCGCCATGACTTAGCGCCCCATAGGGGTCAATGCCCTATCTGCCAGTCTTGGGCCGCGCAGGTTGGTAACCAGAGCATCAGCCCTCAGAATTCTGCCCAACTGTCTGTGCAAACATGCAGAGGTTTGTCCTCATGCGTGACAAGTAGCCACACTGCTCATAACTCTGCCCATTGGCTTGACTTGCCTGTCCCAACCTCAAACCAGAGTGTTTCTGTACTGGGGTGGACAGCGACTGCCATCCATTGTGGGGTTGTGCCATGACTAGAGCCATCAGTATACCAGGCCTCAGCTGGGGGTCTCTCCTTCCCTTCCATATAGGAACTAGAGGTCATAACCGGTAATTCATCATCCTGTACAGATTCATGGGTCCCAGAGCTACTGCCAGTTCAGCCTCTAATGAGCTAGTTGAAAAAGAGGCTCTCTGCTGTAGATATGTTTGCCATTGTCCCAGGACGGGGCCTGGGCCACTCCACTCCTGGGAGGAGACATCCATGTATGGTGTACCCAGCCCACCACTTCCACAGTCTGCTGCCCCATGATTCCTTCACAAGCATGCAGAGCAGCATATACCGCTGCTAAGTGCTTCTCAATCAGGGAATATCTGCTTTCAGCTCCTTTATACAAATGTGACCAAAAGCCAATAAGGTGCTTCTGCTTCCTGTGCTTTTGCTACAAACCCAAGCCAAACCCAGCCACAACCACATTTCCTATTAGGGTGAAAAGCAGGGTAGGTTGCATGACTTAAGGGGCTGAGCAACTGTCCTCTTCCCTTCCTGATGCTTCTGCTTCATCAGTCCAGTCTCATGTCCAGGTCATCTGGATAAAGGGCCAAACAAGGTGGCGAGGTACAGAAGGAATGTCCACCAGAGACCTAGCAAGCCCTAGTACACATATAAGCGGTGTACAGTTGTCAGTCAAGGGTATGCTTGGATCTTATCAATTATTGCATCAGGAATTACTTTTGTCTTACCTAACCACATAACACCCAAGAATTTTACAGACAAGCCAGGTTCCTGGACCTTGTCTTTGTTGATGGCCCACTCTCAGGCCACCAGAGCTGTTTTAAGACCATGTGTGGCAGCTTCTAAATGTGTAAGGCAATCAGAGGTTAACATAACATCATCAGTACAATGGATGGGCCGGGGATTTAGCTCAGTGGTTTCGCCACCTGCTGCGCAAGCGCAAAAACCCGAGTTCGATCCCCGGTACAAAAAAAACAAAAACAAAAACAATAGAACAAAGACACAGTGTGGCTTGGTCCAGGTAGCCAGATCCTGGGCCACTGGGGCATGACATAAAGTAGGGCTATGCAAATACCCTTGTGGTAATACTTGAGAGGTCCTGTCCTCCCAGGTGAAGCCAAATTGGTCCTGACTCTCAAGCATGATAGCAATGGAGAAGAATGCATTGGCCAGGTCCACTATGTAATAGTATCAATCCAACATCAGGGTGAGCTGGTCCATCAAGTCAGCAGTATTGAGTCCTGCTGTGTGCAGTGGAGGAGTCACTTTATTTAGTTCCTGGTAGTTTACAGTCATTCGCCAAGTCCCATCTGGCTGCCACACAGACCAAACTGGTGAATTGAAAGGACTTAAAAAAAAAAAAAAAAAAAAGAAAGGAGAGACTTTGAGCAGGGCAGGACGTATCACCCCTGATTTTTCCAATTTCAAAACAGCCTGTCCTGATTCCTCATGACCCCCAGGCGGCCAGTACTGCTTCACACACATAACCTGTATTGCTTGTGGGAGAGTCAACAGTGCTTGATGGGGATGTCCTTGGAACATGGTTTTCACCACTTGAATCCACAAATGGAATTCTCTGGGTGGTGTCTAACTGGGCACCAGTCAGTATGTCCACCCCCAGAATGTATTCAGCAGTTGGAGAAACATAAACATCATATGGGTGTGGGGCAAAATGTCCGATCCCCAAAGACACCTTGGCCTTCAGGACCGTTATGTAGTGACCTCCATTCCCTTCTGTATGTGCAGTGGGTCCTGCAAAATGGTCTAGGTTGCCATGAATCAGTTTTGACATGGCTCTGGTACATGCTGCACATTTTTCGGAGACCAGTAAATAGTTAATTTTACATGTGGCCTCTGGTCTCCTGGGGTCCCTAGCAACCAGGTACCTCGGCCTGTCTCCTAGTCTGGGTAAAATGCTGCCAGCATCAGCTCATCCTGCTTCACAGGGGCTGCCTTTACCTTGCCCATGGGCTGGTACTGCTGCTCAGGGTGCAACTATTTCCAAAAAGACAACACACCTAGGGGCTGCCATCCAGCTTCTCTGTGGCTAAGCCAGCTGCTATCAGATCTGCCCAGATTTGTCATCAGCCTACCTTCAACGGACCAAATGTCTGCCCCTGTGGGTTTGGTCCTGCTCATCCCAAGGCTGGTTGTTTCTTCTCCTTTGGTGGCTGGGGTTTTTTCTCATCTCTCCTTACCCTAGTGTTTCACATCTACGTTATCCAGATGCACCAAGGTGTCTACCACATCACAAATCATACAATCTACATAAGGTGCCAGTAGGGCATCTTGGCTGCCACTGTGCCAAATGTGCCTGTGGGCCACTGGCGAGGACCAGATCCTTGCTGCATGCTGTAAGTAATTCATCATCAGGACCACTATAGTGAGGAGCAAACATCTGCTGCATGGCCATTTCACACAGCACACTACCAAGTGCAGATAGGTTGTCCATTTCGTGACTTGCTCTGGCAGGTCACCGAGGTATGGCCCAAGCATGGGAGCTGCTTCCGTCAGCCAATTTATCATGGTATCATGACCCACTCTGTGGGCCAGCCACTGTGCATCCTGTAAAACCCAGCTCACGGAGGGGATACCGGCTATGCTGGCTAACTGGGCCATTTCCCATGGGTTTACCCTTCATCCCTGAGCCATAACAGCCATGCAGGCACTGTCTCACTCACCCTTTGTTTCAGTTGTTTTGCCAGTTTCTGCAGCTCCCTAGCTGTGTACGTCATATACATTGTGTGGCAGGTGGAACCCCATGCCCCCCCATTTGGGTCAAGGGCTCTTTTACCTCCATCCTTTGCTGGACGCAGACACTGTGGTGGGGACACTCACCTGACCATCCTGCAGACTACGCCAAGTATCAAGGTCAGTGGGCTGAAGGGAAACCTAGTCAGGTGAGGTTCCCAAAGAAAAAGACACACATGGAGCAGCTATCCACAAGAAAGCAGGAACAAGCTTTATTGTATAGCATAGCACTTATAGTAGTTCTTTATCAGCTGAGACACAGTAAGATAAAACATTTGGGTGACCCTACAGGCCATGTGGTGCACGTGTGGTTGTCTATGTTGACTCACTATTATGTAATGAAGCCTTATGATGTACCTGTGCTAAATGATGGGATTCTATCCTTAGGTGCCCAGGCTTTGACGCATCTCACAGCGGCCCCTACGATCTGTAATTCCAGCATTCTGGGAGACTGAGGCAGGACAATCTAAAGTTCAAGCGCAGAGTGAGCAACAATAATTTAGTGAGATGCTGCTTCAAAATTTTAAAAATGGGCTGGGGATGCAGCTGAATGCAAAGGCCTTATGTTTAATCCCAGGAATGAAGGAGAGAAAAAAGGAAAGAGAGGAGGAGGAAGGGAGAGGAAGAGAAAAAGGAGGTTTAGTGGATGTCTTAACTGCAAATTCAAAAGGTTTGCTGTTGCAGATACACCTTGATCCGGGAGCTCAGACAGTGCTTCTGATCTTGAGTCTTTCTCCATCTTTTGAATTTCATCTTCTCTTTGTTGAAGCTGTCCTCATGCCCTATATATTGTGCCAAGGTATGCTTTGATTTACTGTACTTCTAATCTTCATTCCTATAAATTCGAATGCAACAGGAGAGATAAGTGTTCTTTTCTACTTTTAAAAAAAAAGCCTTGCTCCTGATTTTGGTGGACTTCAACTGGATCAAATACTCATTCCTGAAATAATTACTACAGCTAGGGAAATACAATGGGCTCATTGGCCAATGTCTAGGTCCTACACTCACTCCTAGAGCTAGAATCAGCCCTAAACACACACACCACACACACACACACACACACACACACACACACACACAGGGAAAGCAGAAGGCATAATTATGCAAAAGAAGTTTAGGGTCAGGTTTCCAAAAAAGACAGTGAACGAGTGCTGAGTGGGCCAAAAATAACTACTCTGTATTATACTGCCCTGTTAGTTTTTTATAAGGTTAAATGAGACATTATTTGCAAGACATTTAACAAAAGGACTAGTCCATAAAAGGTTTTATGGTAGCGCATGCTTGTCACCCTAGCACTCTTGGGAAGCTGTCGAAAGTGGATCACAAGTTTGAGCCCAGCCTGAGCAATTTAGCACCTCAGGGAGACCTGTCTCAAAATGTTTTTTAAAAGGGCTGGGGTTATAATTCAGTGAGAAGGCCTGGGTTTAGTCCCCAGTATCACCAAAAAAAAAGGGGACGAGGGGGTGGGGGAGAGAAGAGGGAAAACAGAAGATGGAAGGAGGAAGAGAAAGAAGGGTGAAGAATAAAAAGGAGTAAAAGGAGGAAGAAGGAGAAGGAAGAGGAGCAGGAAGAGGAAGATGAATGAGGAAGAAGAGAAGGAGATGTTGTTTCCAATCCTGAATGTGGCCCTTGGCACATAGTGGATGTTAAGAAAACATGACATGAGGAAAGTGAATAAGTGAAAACTGAATCTGCTAGGGAAATTCTTAGATCAACTTCTGCATACAATTTTACTTTATTTTTACAGTTCATTTATTAATTATTTTTCTGTTGGCATTGACTTTGAGCCTAAGTGACATATATTGTTTGCACAGTATTCTGAATTAATTTTACTTAATATAATTATACTGCAGGACAAATGTAGCAAAAGCAATTAGACCTTACATCTAACCTTACTATAGCAGTTAACTTGTCCAATGAATGTGCATGGGGCTTTTCAAAGGCCCCCAGAACAATGCTGATACTAGAAATATAAAGAAAAACTATAAGAAAGGATCATTCTTAAAGAACAAATTTTTTTTGTTTTATGTGTAAGGTTTGCAGAATATAATAATAACCCTAACAGCCAAATGCCTACTCACACAATAAAGTGGAAGTAACAGTAACTGTGTTTAAGGACTGAAAGGACTGTATGCTCTGCAGCCCTTATCCTCTCTCACATGAACTGCTAAAATCCCCAACTTGCTTTCCTGTCTCTCAAACCCTCCAGCTCATGAATGGTGATGCTCATAAAGTCATATTTCTAAACTCCAAATTTGGATGTTTTCATTCCTTTAGAACTTCTTATGTTTTTATACTTGTAACAGTTTGGATATTGAAAGTCTCACAAATGCCCCTGTGTGAGAAGCTTGGTCCCCAGCCTCTGGGGCTCCTGGGAAATGGTGGACCCTTTTTAACTTGGGGCCCAATGGAAGGAAAAGGTTGCTCGGGCCATGCCTTAAAGGGACTGCTTCGACCCGCAGCTGCCTGTTTCTGTTTATCCTCCCAGCTTCCAGGAAATTAACAGGCTTCTTTCGCCCCTACACTCCTGCCATGATGTCCTACACTGCCACAGGCCCACAGAAACAGGGTCCAGGGACCATTCATTTAAACCTCTGAAACTATGAGCCAAAGTTAATTTTGTCACAGTGATGGGAAGCTAATACAACAAAGAATTGAAATTAATTAATATGGTGGTTGTCCTGTATGATCTGGCCCTTGCCTATCTCTTCAGTTGGATTTCTCACCGTAGTCTCTCACCCAGCCCAATTTAAACTCTTAGCTCCACATACATTAAATACTTAAAACTTCTCCAGTGTGATATGCTATTGCTGATCTTTTCCTTTGCATGGGTAGTGCTTCTCTTTTCGGAAACTCAGTCTTCTAGGTGAACACCAAAATCAATTCTATTATCTCTTCCAACACGGCCTCCACTGTAGAGCTGGCCAGCACCTCTTTCAAGTTTCCTCCTGCCCTACCCTATATGAGTGACATTCCTGTAATGTGTGTGTGTATCAGTGGGAATGATCAAGAAATAGAAACCAATGATACCAGAGAAAGACATGAGAAATTCTTGAAAAATAAAAATGTTTTACAGAGCACAGGTGGCAGCATTTCCCTTGGGTGGGATGGAGACCTTTCTTCCATTGTGGCAGGAAGACATCATGGTGGTAGAGACAGGGAATGTACACAGACACCCTGACTGAAGAGAGGAGTAGTACTTTCCATTTCATGGCTTTATATTTTCTTCTTTTTTTTTTTTTTTTGGTACCGGGGATTGAACTCGGGTCCTTGCGCTTTCGCAGCAGGCGGCGAAACCACTGAGCTAAATCCCCAGCCCACTATATTTTCTTCTTAAAGTACGAAAGAGGATCACTGATAAGTGTGAGGAGGAGACGATATCATGGAAGAGTTGCAGAAAGAAGAGATATGAAATACCAGTCTGGGAGAGTAGAAAGCTAAGGTCATAATAATCCACCTAATGGCGTAATCCAGTAGACCAGTGAACCATGAGGTGAGGTTATTAACTAAAACTGCAGTTTCTATTGGAAATTTAAGAAGAGGAAATATTGTATTAGTTTTTGTTGTGGTGGTTACTATAAAGAAAGTGGAAACTTAACTTACGAAGGGAAGTGTAATGTGATTGTCAGTAGCACTGACTGCCCATTGGAGATTTGTAGAATGAATGAACAATGAAAAGTGTCAGGGTGGTCATCATGGTATGCATTTTCTACAGGACCAGGAATTTGCTCATACTGGAGCACAAAGAAAGGAATATTGACACTTAACCACAATTGACCGTTGTCTGGATGATACAAGAGAAAAATAGTTGTGAATTTTTATAAAACTTGGTTATACCTAACTGGATTCAAAGCAGCATAATGAGAGAGGTGAGAATATAAGGGAATTGTTCACAGTGAAAAGTGGAAGATCTGTAGGTTCAAGATTTGGAGAGACAGCAGAGGAGCAAGAGCGGGGAGTACAAGAGCATCTATGGCCTCAGAGAGTGCAGTGTTGAAAATGGCTATTTTAAAGGTAAAGCAACTTGGAAACGACATTTTATGAATGGTCTTTCCTACACATCACTTATGGCACATTAAACTATTTTGAAGAGGTTCTCCCAAGAATTAACATAAAAACAATGAAATCTCAACCCAGATGACTGTGGATAGATAGTTAAGTGTCATAGAAAGCTAACAAATGATGGTTTTAATGTTCATTCAAAACAGAAGAGTCAATGGGGAAAATCCTTGGATCTCTGAATTCTTACAAAAGTAAATCACATGGTTTCCTAAAAGTAATTGAAATTTTCTCGAAGACATGGCAATTAAAATAGATGAGGGAATGAGGGGGCGCACATCTAATGCAAATAGATTCGTAGTGGGTGGAGCTCATTCTAAGTCTGGTTTCCCTGTAGTCAGCCTGGCTCTTGGGTGTTAGAAGTAATGATAAGTTTATGGACTACTTCTCACTTATCTTGATTTCACATCACCTGTTTTTATTCCCAGTGCAAAATTCATAATATTAACTATTAACAGCATCATGAATCTTTGCCTCCCAAATAATCAGTATAGATAAAATTAATATTTTTATCACAGTATGAAATCCACTTAACCTCGGTCATTTAAGATCTCCTAAAATGCTACATGACCCATATTGAGAAGTAGTCAACTTGTGCCTGTTTTCCAAAAAACACATAGTCTCTGATTCTAAGAAGAGGAAATCAAGGATTTAAAGCTGCTTGTATTTCAGAACCATACCAGTGGAAAAGAAGGAATTGGGGTCATGGATGTTAGTGAAGAGACATGACCATCAGTTTTAACTTTTCCCCTTATATCTAGAGAAATCTGATTTAGTTACTGTTGCAGTAACTTGTTAAGAATAATGTCTGGAGTTGGAATGAAATGTCATATGGATTTGGGTATTCTAGGAGGTTTTTTAAAAATTTGTTTCTTTCTAAGTTTAATACCTTGTTTCTATTAAAGCAATATTTTATAGCAAACTAGGCATCCCTTGTTAGTAGGGGCTAAAGTTTCACATTTTCCTTTGTGTTTTTAAAAATACTTTTTCCTTGGAACAATTAATCAGACATTACACTCATTACTAATCGACACTGGAAAATATAAGACACTGATAATGATGAACGTTAAGTTATGTAAAAACTACATGTGTTACTTAAAAATCAGGAAAATAATAAAAATAAAGTTGTGACCACAGTAAACCACACTCTGCTCCAGCAGTCACCTGTTGTAAATGAATGTACTTTCTAGCCCTGGTTATTCTTCAGATTCACGTGGTGCCAACTGTCTCTAAATTTGCTCTCTTAGAGGAAAAATATCATGCCAAGGGCCTGAGTATTCTTTAGGGTTTAGGAGCAATTTGCTTAAAAATCCATTACAGGCAGCTGCAAGCCTTGTAACTTTCTCCATCAAGAGAATCATGTGTAGAGAGCAGAAATGTTTTGTGCTTTGGATTTTTTAAAGTTGTTTCTCTCTAGACTCAATAATTTATAAATACATAAGCATTTCACAGCACTATAGTACAATTTATACAAACATTCCATTTATGAAAATATCAGTCTTTTAAAAATATTTTATTTTTAATTGACATATAGTAATTGTATATCTATTTATGATGTATCAATACAAGTATATAATGTCTAATGATAAAGTAATTAATTGTCTGGCCTCAGACATAATTTTTTTGTCTTGGGAACATTCAAAATCCTCTGTGCTAGGTATTTTGAAGTATTCAGTCAATTGTTGCTGATTAAAACCAACCTACTATGCTATAGAACATTAGAAATAGTTCCTCCTATTCAGTATATTCCTGCACACCTGTATCTGTTAACCATGCTCTCTCTATCCTCCCCACACACACACACACACCTTTCCCAAGTTCCCAACCACCATTCTACTCTCTACTTCTGCTGTGAGATCAACTCTTTACCTTCTACATATAAGCGAGAGCATGCTGTATTTATCTTTCAGTGCCAGACTTATTTCACTTAACATAATGGCCTGCAGTTCCATCTAGTTGCTACAAATGGCAGCATTTCATTTTTACGGCTGAGTAATACTACATTGTGTATGTATACTACATTTTCTTTATTCATTCATCAGTGAACACCCAAGTTGATTCCATATCTTGGCTGTTGTGCAAAGTGCTGCAATAAACATGAGAGTATAGAGTCCTCTTTGACATAAAGCTTTCCTTTCCTTTCCTTTCTTTCCTCCTTACCCAGGAATGGGATTTTTTGGATCACATGGTAGCTCTATTTCCATTTTTTAGAGTAGCTCCATAACTGTTTTCCATATGGCTGCATTACTTTACATTCCCAACATTTCTCCACATCCTCGCTAGCATTTGTCATTTTAGTATTTTTGATAGTAAACATTCTAACTGGGGCGAGATGATATCTCATTGTTAAAAATCTCATTCCTGTCCTTTAGTGATGACAAAGATGCTTCACAGCAAGCTTTTCTACCTATAATCTTCTACTCCACCCTCAAATTACATATAATCACTTTCTCACAGGATTGTACTCCACACTTTGATTTTGTTTTAGAGTGACTTTATACACTTTCCCGGAGCACAGCATCTTGAAGCACATTGAAGTTGTAGTGAGTGTAGTCCTGCCTGGTGATGAGTTATGGATGAAGCTTGGCTGTGATTTGTGTACGCCCATGAATTGTCTCCACAGAGAAAATGCACAGAGGTAGCATTTCACTTTTATGTGTTTCATCAAACAGCTTCCTAGCGACAGGAAAAAGCATGAAAGTTGTTAGGGAAAACATTCTTTATTACCAGGAGGTAGTTTCTTCAGAAGTCAGAGGCTGGTGGGCACCGTGAGGGGAACACTTAATTGTACCTGTGCTGGAAAATTCCTCTCAGACAATTGGAGTCTGCAAAGCCACATTTGCCTCAAACAAATGGTCCACAGGTAGCTTTTCACAAGTTACTTTGTCATAGAATTAAAGGAACTTTGATTCTAAAATATATGCTTCGATGTGCCAATATGAAATATATCATTTGTGAGACATGCAGAATCAAATAAAGAAATGCAAATGCACACACTTGGGACTGGTGGTCAGTAGTTTGTGGAATCTACACAACTTCATTTGGGTTCCCTCAGTGCCTGAAATCTTTCCACTATGAAGTTGAGTGCTTTAAATTAAGACTTTGTATTTTTAGCCCTAACTACTACAAACTGAACTCTGTTGGGTCACTTTTTAAATGATTTTAAAGAGAGATTTATTTATCAATTACATTTGCATCTTAAAAGTCACTTGCGAGAGATTGAAAGCCCACACCAAATTCCAGATTTTGGCAGGGGTAGGTGTCTTAGTCACTTTTTCACCACAGGGACACAATACTGGACACTCACAAGTTAAAGAAGAAGAGGTTCATTTTTGCTCACAGTTACAGGCCATAGTCAACTGGCTCCCAGGGCAGGAATGGCATGGTGGAAGGGTCTGGCAGAGGAAAGCTCCTCACATCATGGCAGTCAGGAAGCAGAGAGACAAGGGAGGACCAGGGGAGGGATATGCACCCTTCCAGGTAATGTCCCCAGTGACCTACTTCTTCTGACCAGGCCCCCACTGCCTAACATATGTAGCTATAACACCCCCATGATCCAATCACTTTCCAAAACCCCTGCCCCTGGGAGTTTGGGGTCATTCTTGCTCATTACAATACGTAAAATGGCAAAGCTAAAATACTTACCTAGAAAGGCAGACCTCAAGGACTCGAAGCTGCTGAGCATATAAGGGTGCTGAGTGTCTTTAAAAAAAGGGATATAGAAAACAAAGATTTAGAAAGAAAATATTGAAACCTGACCCATTTCCGTTTTATTTAGGTTCAACAGGATGACAATATTGAAAAGTTATTTTGACCTCAGGATCTTAATTTCTTTTCCTTTGTGATTCTTGGATAGATGCTTTGATTTGGGGCATTAAAGCCTTGTGGGTGGATTCTCCCCTCTTTCATTTTAATAGATTCCTTCTATTGTATAGCAAAACAGTTTGATATGACATCTTCCAACCAGACATAAATATATAGTATTGACATATACAGTACTGATCAAGGGAAGCTATTGAGAATATGGAGAAAACGCTCAGACTGTCCATTCATAGTACTGAGAGTTTGTTTCTCCTGTGCTTTGGCAGGACACTAAAAGTCCGTGGATTTTAGCTTTGAGTACAGTTCATTTGCCTTGATTTAAAGGCCCCGATGTTAGTTCTTTATGGAGTGTTTAGGTTTCCGATGAGTCTCTTAGGAATTGCAGGTTTCTTTACTCACTATATACCTTGTTGCTATAATGAAAGTTCTTCTGTTGCTGTTAAGTCCTTCCTAAGGGCACAGGTTTAGTCATGTTTTCTTTCCCTATAGGGGAACTAGTTGTTGCCAGTTTTGAAAACACCCTTTCTTGATGTGTACATTTTTGCTTCTGGTGCAAAGTCACATCATTGTTCCTTACTCACCATCTATGTGAAGGGACTCTCCACCTTTTTAAGTTACTGTTGAGCATGTACCATGCCCCTTCTAACCACTATAGAAAAATGAAGAATAGCTTTGCCTACCAGCCAGAAAGTCAGCCACCTTCAGAGTTTCATGTGATTCACTAATTTGCAGCACCTGTCTCAAGATAGAGGCCTTAAAGTAAGTTTCATTTGATAATGGCTATGATTCACTGGGCTCTAAAGTTCATGATAGCAAATCCCCTCACTAAGAATGTACCCATAGTTTATAGCATATCATTAAAATAAATACTTATATCCAGTGACAAGGACTGCACTGAAATTGAAGGGAAGGGCATATCTTCAAATGTACTAGAGTGTTCTAGAAAGTATTCATGTTTGAATTTAAGTGAATTTTTCTTTATTTAGTACTGGTAACTATTTCAGAGCCAAGACAGTTACATAGATACTTTATGTCTTGGACTACTCTGACTGCTATGAAAAACAGACTGTAAAATGGGATGGTTTGTAAACAAAAGAAACATTTCTAACAGTAATAGAGGCTGAGAAAATCAAGGCACCATCAATTTTGTCTGGGAAATGCCCACTTCCTTGAAGAGGGTATCTTCTTCCTATCCTCATGTGGTACAAGGGGCAAGCTAGCTTACTACACTTTCAGTGAGGCACTAATGACGTTCTTGGGAGTTCAGCCCTATGACTTAATCACCTCCCAAAGGCCCCACTCTAGAACCTTCATCTTGGGGATTAGGATTTTAACATATGAATTGTGGGGAACACAAACATTTAGACCATAACACTCTGTTGTTAAACTTCATAATTTGCACACACACACACACACACATTATTTACAATCAAAGAGGAAAAGCTACTTCGTTATTGTTTGGCAAAAGGCTAAACACACTAAGAAAGATTTTGAGCTGAATATAAACCGCTTCCCAGTGTTTACTGAGTCCCCATATGGAGACTATTCCTGTAGCAGGAAACGTCTCCAAGAAAAAGTGTTAAAGAAGATAGACACATTCACAACTCCCACAGAACTGAGTTCTAGAAACTTGATCCAGACAATATACTGTGCTCTTCCTCATCTCACTGCTTACTAACTGGTCTTATACTCTCCACCCAATAGAAGCAATTTCTCCATGATGAGAGCGTCAATTTGTGTTTCAATGTTGGGAATTGTGTGATCTATCTTGTAGTCAGTCATCTGCTTCTGAAAGTAGTACAAGCCTGTTTCATTACATGAAAGTGAAATACACTGAAATGTATCATTACCTTACTGAACATAAATCAGGAAATAGAGTCAGTGTACATTACCTGAGGTCTGACATTTCAAGCCCCTTAGCCATGTGTTTCAGTAAATGTATTTTCTTGTTCATTTACTGCTGCATTTTGAATCATTGGCTCTGCCCCATATGGCTGCTGATGTCTCTCCCTTCGGCCTAGATGAGCCCATTTCTTTCCAAGGGTGAGACTTTCTATAAAATAATGGAAAACCTTGACCTGACCTGCACAAAGCACTTGCTTATTATCACAGTGTATAGATCTCAGAAGGACTAATGAAGAGTCCAGTATAGTCTCCTTTTTAATGCAAATGTATCATTTTATTAAAATTCAAATAAAAACATAGTATCTCTCAATATTTTATGGAGATTTTTCTGTCTACTTTGACATTCTCAAAATCTATATGATTCCAGCTTAGATTTATTCATATTTGATTTACACTTTGTGTGATTTCATATATTTCCAGCTTCACAATGAAAATATAAGTTCGACATCACATGGCTTATCTACTATGAGCGGCCCAAAAGATAAAGAAATTAGAGAGCAAAATGAAAGAGCCATGTTAAGAAACAGGGAGATAGACTCTGTGGAGATAGGAATGGGAATCAGAGAAAGGAGGAGGGGAGAAGGGGTAAAAACCGTGGAGATGTGACAGGCGTATGTATGCGCCACCCCAAACTGAGTGTTCTCGCTATATGTGGTAGTCATATATTAACTTTTTAGAAAGCGTGAATATATGACCTTGGTTTGGCTAGAGAGATATCTACAGTAAAGGTAAATTTTAATAATTTCATATATTGGGCAGTAATTATTAAAACTTCTTGGGGCAACCACAGAAATACCCGTGAGGTGTTCTGCTGTGGCCTCTCTGAAATAACTTGGGTCCTCTGTGTGTATCCCCTCAGGAGGTTGAGTTGTGTCGGGTTAACAGTCAAGAGAAGTTGGGCCTCACAGTCTGCTACCGGACGGATGATGAAGAAGACACTGGCATTTACGTCAGCGAGGTCAGAAACGCTGAGGAGGGGAGGGCTCAGGGGAGGAATGACGTGAAAAGGCCCGCAAGGAGAAAACTCTGCCTCCAGACGCTTGAATGTGAAGAATTGGCTGTGTTCCAGAACGTGTCACTTTTCAATTAGGAAAGTGAATTGTGCCGCCCAAGTAATGTAATTATTATCAGCTTGTTTAATGTGGATCCTTTCACCACAGAATCCTAGCCAGGAAACTGAAAGTGGTAACACTGTCTCGATTTGAATGCCCCTCCTCAGGGTGTGGGAAGTTGAGCAAAGTTTTGATCTACAAACCTTTGTCCTCCCATTACATCCTTTATTATTCTGGAAAGGATAACACTGCCTAATTATTTTAAGTTAATATTCATAATAATCTTGTCTTCTCTGCTGGTGATGGGACAGATGCATTTAAATATTCAAAAAGCACATCTATGAGTTTGTTTTTTATTTGACCCCACAATTACTTTTAAGACGTGAGGAGCTAAATGTGAGACACCATTAATGTTAATTAGTTTGAAAGCCTGTCAAACAAAATTTATTATCACAGGTGATTTTTTTTAAAATGCCAAAAAGATTATTTTAGAAGTACAAAAGTATGGTTTTTAAAATTATATAGATAAATATATATACATGATTAAAAATTACACACACACAAGGAGTCTAAGTCCAGTAAATAGAGGGCTAGACAAGCTAGATACTAATTCCTGTTCCAGGTGTTCATGGCCTGGATGTTTAACATTACCTAACATTCTAAGGTTCAGCTTCCTCAACAAGACAGTTAGTACAACAACATTTATATAATTGCTTTTATGGAGTTATTTAAAATATGGAAGAGACTGTATTCACTAAGATAACTACACTGATCTACAAATGTAAAATATTATTCTTTGTCACTTTACCAAAGAATTTGCCTACTGGCTCCTACAAAGAAAAACTCTCCAGAGAAGAGATTTAGACCCTGTTTTAATTGTACAACTATGATAATCCCCCCAAGGTGAGGAAGTATGAGGAAATACCTACTGAATTATCTTTTGTAGTATGTACAAAAGTAGAAAGGTAGTTTAGTATCAGTTTGATTATAGTTGAGAAGACAAAGTTTTAGGCTGTAAATAGCTTTTAAATGGGATACAATCAATCACCCTTCCCTTCCTTCTCTACTTACTATTTAAGTGTTAGATTTGAAACTTCACTATTCAAGGAAGATAAAGAAGCCACAGGAACTGAGCATATGTACTTGGAATGGATATTGTCCTTATTTCCCTTATATATGATTATAGTGTCTTTTGTGCTTGATTTACCACTTAAGACTCAGCTATTGGGGAGCACGACTAATAAGAAAGTGATATCTAACATCTGGGTAGGATGAATCAACTTATGCCACACTTGAAATACTTTGCTTAGGAAAAAGCTTTCATGAAATAAGCCTAAATGAATGGTTTAAAGCCACTACTTTCAGTCTGACACATCAAATTACCCCCAGTTAACTGCCATCATTACTTAAGTCTGGCCCATTAAAATGTTGATAAGCACTTTAAATACGTATTTATTCTAAAATAATTTATAGTTATTATACTTCACCATGTATATAAATTGGTAAGTAATAAAATGTATATATAGAATTTTTTGTTTCTTTCTTGAGTAATAATATGCACACAAAACAGAAATTCCCTTAAGAAATATGGACTTACAGTATAGCTATCAACTTTTCTAATACTGCTAGGGCAGGATTTAAAAATCACCTTAGTAATAGAAAGTAAATTTTCTGGGACCAGAGGATGTTAGTATTAACATTATGCCTTGTCTAAAGACCATGTCTGATAACTGAGATTCAGAAATAGGTGAGTGAATGAGGAAAAGGGGATGAAGAAAAAATACAAATGCATCCCTTCTACGCAAGAAGGGAGGGATGGAAAAGGGGCCTTCAAATCAAGTTCTTCTCTGGTCCACCATAATTTTATTAACTCCAAAATAGCCCATGTTAAATTTTTAGAATTAGTGATTTCTGACTGAAAAATGCATCCTATACTGTCATAAATTCATAGAAATTTTTGTACTAGATTTTTAAATATATGTTTTAAAACTCTTTAATTTCTTGAGACGATCTTGCATATCCAGCTGATGATGTGTGTCCTCTCTCCCTTACAGGTGGATCCAAATAGCATTGCTGCCAAAGACGGCCGAATTCGAGAAGGGGATCGGATTCTGCAAGTACGTGATGTGATTATTTCCTTATGTTTCTTACTGTCTGCCCAACAGTTTTTGTTTTGCTTTCTTGTAAAATGTTAGAAAAAAGAATTTGTCTTTGCTTTTAGACATTAGTACCTACAAAACAAAAGCTACCATTTAAGTAAGGATGGTTCCCTTTCTTACCAGTTTTTAGCTAACTGTTCCAGCTCCACCATTGGCTTCGGGGAGCTACCTAACCTCCTTTCATTTCAAGCCCATTTGCTCATCTTTTAAAAAGGCAATAACAATATAACCTATTCTTGTTGTGAAGGTTACATGAAATTATGCATGTAATGTGCTTAGCACAGTACATGATAAGTGCTTAATAAACATTAATGGCTATTACTCCTAGCAGCAGCAGCAACTGCTGCTTTCCAGAATAAATTAGGGGAACATGGATCCAGATATTCCTTTACTGTCTGAAAGCCTAGAAGTCTGTAGATGTTTCAACTATTTACTAATGAGTTTCTGGGGCCAAGTGGAGAAAAGTGTGAATTCTTCTCCATACAGAAAGATGAAAAGAGAGAATGATTAAATATTAGTTTAATGAATCAGTAAGCAAAGGAGATACAGAGTTGGGAAGACAGTTCCAAGCCCAAGTTTCTGTCCCAAACCCGCCTCAACCTACTCCATCCCTTCCAAGTCCTTCCATCAAGACTGCTGCAGGAAGATACCACCTGTTTTCAGGTCAACCCCAAACTAAGAACACGAGCCCTTCTGGGTTGAGTTCACTCATGATCACCTCTGTGAAACAGAGAAAGGGACTAGAATGGTAAATTGAGGAAATACAGATGGTTAAAACATGTGGGAAAACTTCTAGTTTAGATCGAGGTCCCATTTCTCATTGCTAGATGTGGAACCTCAGAAAGTGTTTAAGGATTTCAAAAAATAGACAAGATGCCTCCCAGCCTTTGGTGCACCCTCTCTCTGTGAAATTGGAAAGATGGAGGCATACACCGATGATCCCAGTACAGGGTGACTATGCCCTAACAGAGGTGCGTCTGCACTGCTGGGGACACACACCTACCCCGGTCTTCTCTTCTCTCCCTTCTGGGTGGCAGTCACTGAACTCCACCACTTCCTTCTCCCTAGTCCTCTCCCTAGCTGGATACCACAGAACTCCTTTGACAGAAGAATCTGATTAGGAAGGAATAAATCTGGATTACTGACCATTTGGAGTCCCACTAGTTTTCATAAAATCTTAAGAGTGTGTCATTTCTAGTGCCATAAGCTTTGTAAGCAGTCACTTGTAGTTAAACAAAATAGAATTGTGTCTTGGGAATATTAGAGGAATAAATAATGGATCAGGAAACCAAGACCTTGTCTTGTTTTCCACTGCACTCCAGTATCTTTCACACATTCACAGGAATAATTCAATGAATGAAACAAAGGTATTGAGTGGAAAGGAGGATAGACAAGATATATGTAGCCCCATTAAGAAATTAAGGGTACCATTTTGCTATCTTTGGTATAGCAAAGGTTTCAAAAATGTTTTGTTTTGGAAATTTTGAAACAATTTTAAATATATTTTGACTTTGTTACTATGTCCAGTTCATTATACTAAAATCAATGCAAGCTTCTGGTGCTTAGGGTTGTAGCATGCCCAGAAATCATTACACAGTGCTACAATCATGTAAAAATGCACAGTGACCAAAAGGTCTGGGGGATTCGGTGACCTGACATTAAGTGACCCTAGATGGCTACATTTTTGGATGTATGAAGTCTGTGTTATCATTTTTCTTGCTCTTCTCTTGCTGCTGTTAGCTGACACTACTTCCTCTCACCATCTAATCTCCACACCCCAGATCTCCTTTTGTACCTTCAACTGACTTCCCTTGTAATCTCCAGCTAACCACTCTCGTAGGCTGGCTATGCAGATACAGCCTCTATTGCTTTGGTGGGTACAGTTGACTACACATAAAATGCATGTGTTTTCATACATGATACTGTATGTTTTGCTACTTCTAAACTCTTAGCTATATTGTGGACAGATAAGTTTCTGAAGAAAAAAATATATCAGATAATAAAGTATTCCTCAGTGGAGGTGGTTAACTGAAGAAACAATAGCAGGACTGATAAAGTGCTGTTTGCTACCTGATTACTTCATATTCAGTGACAAATATCACACCTAATATATGACAAAGCCTAGAATTCAATTCTGCCTGCACATATAGAAAACAAAGTATCTTAAGGGTGGTGGTGAAATTATATTAAATAAAACTTTGACAAAATTGTACCCATAGACAAATAGCTCCCATATGGCTGGTGAGGATATTATGAGATACCCAGCCATGAACAATTCATGACTCCTTGTCCAGAAAGGAAAGGAAGAGGGAGAGATGAGATTTACTTCTTATCCTCCAGGTTACCTGGCTGGCTTTTATTTAAATATATCTCTGAACAGCAGCTGTGATTTTAGTTTTCTGTTCATGATGACCTCAGTAGAGTATGTTTATGTTCCTCCTCTCATTGTATAGCTAAAATTTTCTTCATGCAGCACACCATGAGCTTGTTAGGGGACCTCATCCAACAACATCGCATGCACACACATTCATAGGAAACTGACCCCTGGGGTAGGATTACACAGAAGGGAAACCAAACATGAACTAATGTCATGAAAACATTTCTGGAGCTCATGTGTTTGTTCTCTGCAAATGCTGGATGGTTCTCTCTGCTGTGCCATTGCCTGGAACTTGTATCAAATTGTCCCTAAGAACTAATCTAAGGAAGCTCTCTCACACAAAATGGCAAGCATGAAGGAATTTCTGAGTCACACAGCAAAGGTTGAATGCTACATAAATATCAACTTCCCCCAAAAAGAAAGCACTATATTCTCATTTGTTCTTTGGGATGGTTAGCATGTCATATTCCACATAAGCAGTCTCATCTCATGCTGGCCAAAAAGTGTTAGTCATGTTCCTAAGGATTACTTCCCGACAAAACTCTGCCAGAACTCTGACAATAGAGACAATAAAACTTCTAATAAACTCCATTCTTTTTCTGCCCTACATAAAAACTACTCCTTAGCATTCCTTTGTACTTTTTAAATTGTTTTCCTTTTCAATAGCTATTTCCCACTGTTTCTGTTTCTTCCACATCTATATCTCTATATTCCACATACCTTATTTCTCTCCATATTAAAATATAAATATATTTGAAGTAAATCTCTCTCTCTTCTTAGATTCTTGGGTTTTCCTAAGAAATTTCACAGGTATTTTAATGCCACGAATTTTAATTGCCCACCTGCCTCTGGTACAATAACACAGGAAAGCTAAGAATCATCATGTTTAACCAGAAAAGCTATATTAAACAATTCTAGCCCTCCTCCATCTCCCTCTCCGTCTCCCTCTCCCCCCCTCCCCATAGATCTCTTCTAAGACAAAGACAATATTTATTTTGAAACTATTTGCATATGATTATGTACAGAAATGAGAGATGTATGTTATCTGCAAAGATTTCCTTCATTTATAACAGGAGTACCATGTTATCCTATTGCCTTTCTCTTGGCCTGCTTCCTCTCTCTTTTCCTAAAATAGAATTCCTTCAGTAAGTTGTGGTGACTTGTCATCTGTCTCCTTCCTTGGTTGTTGTGTTCTTCCCCTCTGTCTGCTGGTGCCTTCAGGAACAGCAAGCTGTTTTCCAAAAGCAGTCCTGTAACCATAAACCATTATTTCAGGGAAAAGGGCAACTGAAGGTTGAAAGCTCTCTCTGATTTCATTCTTCAAATCTTTTCTTTCTTTGAGAGGCATCTTCGCTAAAACACATCTTGCCTTATATCTGTTTGGGTATCAAACTAAAGTCCTGAGTACAATGGTTTCTACAGACCAGTTTGCTAAAACTGCCCTTATTTTGAAAAAGAAAACAGTAAATTACATTTCAATGCCAGGTTTCTGTAGCAAATTCATTTTGTTCCATGTAGGATACTAAATGTAAAAATGTTTTTGCAACAAATGACTTGTCCCCTGAAACAAGGACTGATTGGCAGAACTGAAGGCCACAGCTTTGGTCACTGTGAGTTGACAGATGAGGAAGATGAATACCAAACTGGAAGGGAACTTAAAAGCAAACACAACCATCTTATTTTTTGATGGCCTTCTAAGAGTTTAAAATACATAACAGGTAAATAGCTTTCTAAATAGATCCATGGATTACTACAATGGATTTAATTATTATTTATTAATTGTATTACATGTACTTTATTTAGCAGGGAAGTGTCTTGCTCTGTTGAGGGTTAAAATGTTAATGGTGATAGTGTGATGTTGACAATAATTTGTGCCAACGTTGAGAACTTTACGTGTCAGGCACTTACTAAGCCATTTCAGTCAACCCTTTGAGAAGTTACAGTTCATTCTGAGATAATGAATATAGTAGCAACATTAGACTAAGACAAATGATGAGTGTTTAGGTTAATAGCAAGTGAAATTTAACTGAAGAAGGGGGAAGCATGTGTATATTTGCGGGGAGACTAGGGAAAAAAGTAGTGAGAATTCTATTTCCAACAGAAAAGAGGAAGATAAGCTAGGTGACATCACCCAGCTCAACTCACTTAGTACCAAATGTACCCTGAGTGGAGAAAAGATGAAATGACTAGGTCGTGTGTGACAAATGGATGCATTGTAGATATACTACTCAGATTACTGTGAAATGGACATAGCCCTCAATGGTCAAAGACAGTAAAACGTATGCATTATTTAAAAAATACTTTAAGGGCCGGGGATTTAGCTCAGTGGTTCCGCCGCCTGCCTCGCAAGCGCAAGGACCTGAGCTCAATCTCTGATACCAAAAAAAAATTTAAAAAAAATACTTTAATAGTAGGTAGAGGAAATATACTAGAATCCATCACAGCCAAAATTTACCTTTGAGAAAAAAAAAGTCCTTGGTGTCAGCACTGACCTTTTCAGATACACAGATACATTCATGAAAATAATATATCTTTCCCCATAATTATTCCGCATATGGATCACTGCCTCTATTTTGAAGCTTGGCAAATTTTATTTGTGTATTGCAAAAAAATCAAATGCATATGGAACTTGTAATGGTTTGGTTTTTTGTTTGTTTGTTTTATAATAAGGGTCTAGGAATAAGGGTCTTTACTGTGGTCCAAAATTGAGAGTCAGTCACAGAGATTTCAGGGACCTCAGTAGTCTACTTCATGCTTTTACACAGAAATCAATAGCAAAAGGTGTTAGATTAATTACAGAAAAAATATGGTCAGCGTGGCTATGTTTGCTATCATACTCTGAAGTAAGTAATACTTGTTTTAGGCAGAATTTCCTCTTTAGTTGAAATTTCTTTCCACACATTTTGCTTATATGTCAGAGATCAAAGCACTTATTATCTCTGGATTTGAGCAGTCAATAAAAGATTTTAATTTTTAAATATCGAAAGAAAAAAAGTTGTGTTAGTTAACTAAGAGCTAAAATACCTGTGAACATGAAAATGTATAAAATACAATCTTTAGAAACTTTATTTCCTTTCTCTTTAGAGCTCATAAAAAGTAAAAATTCATATTTCAAATGCCACTGGAATTTTTTTTTTTTACTTTTGTTTGTACATGTTTGCTGAACATAATGATTAAATTCACTGTAGGGAGTTGGTGCATGTGCATAACACATTTCAATTCTTTTTCCCCCTTCCCTCAACCCTTTTATTTTCAGCATCAGCTTATTTATAAGGCCTTATAAAGTTAATTATCATATGTACAGATTGCAAACCAGACTAACAGGCTAAAGAACATGTATTTTCTGTGCAATCAAAAGTTCATCAAAGGTTAGCATCTTTCACTTTTTTCAAAAAGTCAATTTTACTTTAACCTTTTAAATATTACAATATTGCATCAACTTCCTTGTTTTAGGAAGTGGATGAATCTTCCCGAGGAAGATGTTACTGATAACTGTTCTTCCTTTTGATCACTTAAGCATTGAGAGTGCTGTTTGAGCAACTGGATGGGACTCACACGTATGAAGTGACTGAATAAGAATGCAATCAGCACGGGCTGGGGGCGCTGCCTGGTGAGAGATAGCACTGCCACTGTCTAATTGGCTCGCAGCGAGCACGCAGGATGACGGATTTCAGTTGTGGTGTTGCCGGTCCTGCTCCTCCCAGCGCTATTATCTTGGAGTGACACTTCCATTACTCTGCGTGGAGAAAGATGAACGTCAGCTGTCAGCCTCTGGTTAATTGTGTCGCTAGATGTATGTTGCCAGGGCGCAGGTTGGACATTTATGAACATAACTGCTTCCTCTGATGTCCGCCATCCTTCAGGGATCAATAGGCCTCTTACAGTAAGCGCCTAATTGAGTGGAGGCACTTTCCATGGAAGGGCCGAAGATGGGCCCATTGTGTGAGCTTCGCTGTCCATACATTTACCATAAATGAGCTGATATTTGCCATTTATTGTGTGCAGCACTGTGGAAATGGAAACTAATGTGCCACTTTCATTTGTTTTCTAGATAAATGGGGAAGACGTCCACAATCGAGAGGAGGCTGTGGCGTTGCTGTCGAGTGAGGAGTGTAAGAGAATCGTGCTGCTTGTTGCAAGGCCAGAGATTCAGGTCAGAACAGAGATCAAAACTCCTGAGGCTCAACTCCCTCCAGTTTGTGAATGAATTTATATTCATTATCTGCTTTTCTATATCCAGTCTCTGTCATGAAGATATGCAGAACCAAGTACTATACACAAAATACAACACACATCCCTCCTAAGTTGCTAACCTCACCATCAAAAGTACTATATGTTTTCAAACCCCCCTTATAGTACCCAAAGAATGGCAGCTAAATATCCCATTGAGGAAAAATTTTAAAGCACACAAAATTGAATCATTATGGTCTCCTTCCACTTGCCAGTTATTTAAATGAATTCACAAATGAAAAATGGTTGACTTTACATGATTCTTAATTCTGTATGGATCCTCACTCTAGGTTCCTATCTAAAAATACTTAATTGGCATATTAAGGTACCTTGAAAGAGTCTCTAATGAGAAAAACATTAGCATACGCAGCTATCATTTTAATCTTTTGGGAATAACTTTATCAAATAAAAGTTGTATAGCATGGTGTGGCTCCACATAGAGTAAATGAGTTCTTTTTTCCAAATTTAGTGTGACAAAAATTTGTCTAGCCAAAAAACTGATGCTTCTAAAGGAATTTTTTATATCTTTACAGAGAAAGATGTCATGAAAAGTAAAGGAGAGGTAATGATGGAAGAAAAGTACTATTGGTACTTCCTTTTATATCCTTTTTATATCTCACCACCATGCAGAAAGGACAATACATTGTCACCATTCTATCCATCTGTCAGTAGTTTCAGTGAAGTTAGTTATATCGCCATTTGTCTCCTAGGTTATTGATCTGATATTTTTCAGACCCAGTAACTACATACCATCTATAGATTACATTAAGTGTACTTCAGTGTCAGACTGAATCCTGACTTGAATATATAGTAGTTATAAAAGATTACCCTTTCCGCATATATTTCCTTTATGCCCTTGGTTCTCATAAAGTCTGCCATAGCCTGGAGCACAGTAAAGTTACACACCTGAGGTCTTAGGACTAGGGAAACGTGCTCATACAATTGGCTGGATTGTCTACATGGAAATTAATTTTTAAAATACATATGAAATTATGTCAATTACCTGAAAATTCTCAAGTCAGTTATCCCACTGATCATAGTTTCTCAAAGAACAGAATAAAGGGGCTAGATACAATTATTCCAGGTAAGCTGAAATGGATTCAGTAGCCATCCCTGTTATAGGAAAAAATATCTTTATGTTAATGTAGATCTACATATCTTTATGTACAATCCAAATATCTTTATGTGTGATGCCCTTTTCATGTAACTGCTAGAGAAACTCATTAATTTAGAACTAAGGCATCATATAAGGGCTGTAATGGGCTGAGGAAAGAATAGAAATTAATGACATAAGACCAGATCCTATTAATCTTTGATGGAATACATATGCTTCGCAGAACCAACAGCCTTTTTGAATATCTGGCTGTGCTCCTGACCTTCTTCCCTAAAAGAGTCAATGTGGGAGGGTGCAATTTCAATGAGACTTGCTTTCCACAGTTGATAAAAGATGGTTATCTGACTCCATGGGCTGCCATTCTGCCTGTCAAAATCAGTATCTGCATTAGCCCCTTGATCCTGAAGAAGCCTTCATGCCACTGGAAGAAAGCTAATTGCCTACTGAAACTGATATTCTCAGAGGAATCAGCAAAGAAAATATATTTTGACACCATACTTAAAAAATGTAATTTAAGCAGTATATGCTGGAAAGCTGCCCCCCCCTGATATTTTTGAAAAATTGGCTTTACATTACCCATCTTTTCCCATAAAATTCAATATATTTCATTGCATTTTTATATGTATAGCTTCTTCAGGGACAATGTAGAAGCCTTTTGTGTGCTTTTCCTAGCATGTTTTTAAAATGTCTCGACTAGTCTAGATTCTTGGAAATGATCTACAGAGTTGCTGGGGGCAGTATTGTGCATCTGCACAATATTTTTAAATAACTCATTTCCTTGGTTCCCTGTCACCTTTCTTTCATTTCCTGCTCATTTTCTTCCTCAGACCATTAAAGATATTGCTTTTCTGTCCTATTCCCCTTAGGACATTGGGGCACAGAGGGCTCTCACTAGTACTTGTAACCACTACTTTTGAGATAGTGTACATTGTTCTTTCTCTGCGATGCCACACATGGTCTGCTTTGGTAGAGACAGATCCTTATGGTATTATGACAACAGTTCTTCTTTTCCTGCAGCTCATTTCGAAGGGCATGCCTGTCTCCACCGCAAGATTAGACTCAGACTGCAGTGAATGAGGGTCTAGGTGGAAAGGGAAAATACAGCAGGGAAAGGAAGCAAGCAAAAAGAATCTCCCCTTATTTACTGTACTGAGTGAACCCCTAGCCAACAGGGAAACTTATCAAAGCACCCATGTACTGATGACAGAGGGCAACTCAGGGATATGTAGGGTTAGTCAATAAGAAAAGAGTTAGGGGATCATTAATTTCTACCTGGCTCTCCTTATCTTTCCCACCCTTCATTGTATCAATATTAGGAAACATTTGTTCTGACCTGATTGAAGGAAGAATCCTTGATATGTTTATAGAAAGCAAACATTCTTAGCTTTAAAAACTTTCTCTTGGAGCTTTAGGACACTTAAAAGAAATTAAAGACTATAAAATTAAAACAATTATAAATTGGCTTGAATTTTCATTTTTAGTCAGGATAATTATCATAACTCTTCTGCATGACTCTTTAAAGTCAGTGGGATGGAATTTGGTCAAGTTATTCCGACTGCATTAAGATAAATGAAGTTGAATAGATGTGTCCATATTTCTGGCCCCAGTTAGATCTGAGGTAATTTAAGTACTACATGGCCTTAATAGACATCACAAAATCTATGATTTGCCTTCATATTACTGAATGTGATACATGTATACTAGTGTCTCTTTTCATGTAACTTAATGTCCTTTCATGTTTGTTTTGGCATTAACGTTTTAGAAATTCAGTTATCTTTAAAAGTTTATTTTCTAGTTTTTTCATGAAAGCACCTCTCCATTTTTCCTAGTAGTAGAAAGCAGTTGTTTCTTTGTAACACAGAATAGAGCAGAGTTTTGACAATAATCCAGTGCATTTAATAAGCCTAGACAGCTAATTTATGTAATCCAGCTCCAAAATTCCACTTTGCAACATATTATCTGGATTGACTGTCAACACCAATCATATTAGCAAGGTAATCACCAGGCTTTCACTTGACTTTGTATGGAAAAGCCAAAGGGATTTGTTCAGTTTCTTTCGTGTAAGAATCCCATGAGAATACTTGCATCCAGCACCCACAAACAACCCCCCCGCCCCCGTCTGTACCACTCTGCCACACTCAAATGTTACAGTGGCTAAGGTCTTTTCCCTTGTAATTGTGCCTGAAAAATGAATCAAAATAGGCATGATGGGAACCTGGGGCGTAGCTCAGTGATAAGAACATATTTCTATTGTGCATGTAGCCCTGGGCTCAATCCCCAGCAAAATAGACAGACAGACAGACACAGACGTGAAGTTGCATTGTTTTTCCCCCCTTGAGAAGAACTTAGAATTTTGCTTTTTTCTAAATAGACAAATGCTGTCTGTTGATGCTTTCGTGGTGTTAACTTAGAAGCCTACCTGCTTAAAAATTTTAAAAACTGGATGAGGGTAACTTCAGCTTGTGGAGGATACTTTGTGAATAGTCTCATTAGAGACTGTTGTTAAAGAAAAAAAGCCCAATGGTCTCATAGCCCTATTAGTAGCACTGAAGTTCTTTTAACACAGGAACTGTTGGAGGTAATGAGCATGACAGCTGTGTATTATGCAGTGTGCTTTTCATACATTTTGAAAGAAGGTAATGTTCTATGCTGTGAGATTTACTCAGCAATGAGAGAAAATCTGTAGCTCTGTTTCAGGAAAGGATAAAAGGCCTAAGAGTCCAATTTTTTTGTATCACCTTTTCTCTCTGAGAGATGAACTGTAGGAGGCTGATATTCTAGAGAATCAGTATGATAAAAGGAACTGGTCAGGCATCACCATTTAAGTTTACCCTATTTTAGCATGAGTTCTCGCTAACATAATATAATGTACTAATGTATTCTTTTGCAGCTGGATGAAGGCTGGCTGGAAGATGAAAGGAATGAATTCTTAGAGGAGTTAAACTTGGAGATGTTGGAAGAACAGCATAATGAAGCAATGCAGCACACTGCCAATGAGGTGGAGCAGGTAGGGCCGACAATTTGAACCACGTCCTGTGAAATGTTACTAGTTCTTTTTTTCATACAAAACCATAAATGGAGAAAAAACACAATCAAAGGGTTTGATCAAACATTTCTATAATGGTAATTTTTTTCTATTAAATATTTCCAGTTTGGGATGCTTGGAGAGCCTCAATATAGTACAATAATATTCAAATGTTGAACAGGTAGTCTTTCAACCTAATTGGAAAAATTTAATAGTAAAAATGTGTCTTGTTTCTTAATATGCTAGCTAGAGACATAACCCTTCAAAAATATTTTTTAAACTTTAAAAGATAAATGTACCTACCTATTTGAATATTCAGGCTATAACCATGGAATAATGATGACATGATATAAACTTAATCTTGTATATTTTGTGGCATTTTACCCCTGAAATAACCATACAGAGTATCTTTGGTCCAAAGGCTCTTGACACATGAGATTATTGATATTTTATATAAAGTCACATATTCGATCAATTAAAAATCTTGAGATCCTAATGTATTCCAAGAACCACACTTGATACTGATAATACAAACAAAAAAATGGATAGAGTTCCGGCCCTTAGTTGCCTCATAACTAGTAAAAGATCACAGTGGCCTTGGTAAAGTGAATCTTAGGACGTTTTTTCATCTTTTGCTGTTATTCTCTCACTGTGTAAAAACAAAACCAATGTAACAGGTTTTTAAAATGTCTAACTCCTGTCATTCATCTGCTTAATATAATTTTGTTAACACTTCACTGTCAGTTTACTGATTTGTTCAATTATCATCTAATTCTCAATATTAATTCTTAATGTAACTCAAAAGATGACATTTTTTAAAGTCCTGACAGGTTTAGGCACATTGATAATAAACATTCTATCACTTATACAAGCTGAATAATGAAACATATTTACATGCTAATATTGCATAGCAAAAATGTGTGCACAGACATCCATATATTAAATTAATCATTAGATTGTAAAAGACAGTGTAAACATAGCCACGGCTGATATACTCAAATTCTGATCATGGATGTTCATTGTCCACTTCACAAATAGTAACTCGTGCTCAAAAGTGTTGTTAAATGGTGACTGGTTTTCGATATGGTAGGAGAGGTTGGAATTTTTATGTATGACTTCAACTCTGTCCTCAAATAAAGATATTTTTTGGTGGCAGCTGCTGGTTATAAGCAAGAAAGTCCTTGCTCCAGGCTTTTTCTTACTTAGATATAAAATGTGACCTGATACAGAATTGACAGGAGGATGCTGGAATAAAAGAGGAAGGGAGAAATCCTGTCCAGGTGAAGTGATATGGTGTCAAATGCTGCCTACTCATCAGATGCAATACAAATGTTAGGTCTTTTGAGGTAACGTTCGATGTCCCTGAGGATAGATTCTTATCGTGTGGAAATTTTTCTTCACCATGAGACTGAAAAATTATGAGAAGTATAGAAGCCTTTAAAAGTCTTTTGCCCTTATAAACAATAATACACATTAGAAATGTCTTGCTAGAAACATTACTTGTCACTATAATAATTCCTTAGGGAAATGATAAATGGTAGACTAGCATTACCTTAGAAACCAGAAATTCTGGGTTTGAGGATGGAAAATACTTTATTTTCACAGTTGCTTGTAGGACTATGACCAAAAAAATGGGAAATTCAGTTTAAAATTTAAATATATCTCCCTACACGTGCCCACCTTCCCGAGTGTCCTTGGTTGTATAGCTGCTGTTGAACCATCGTACAGCACTTTCTGTAGCATAAATTGTCAGTATCATTTAAAATACATGTAAAGTAGGAAAAATATACTGACATTCCATAATTTTTTGGTTCATTACAAGATATGAGAAAAATATCACTGTCGATAGCATGATGCATCAACTCAAATGGCCAGCATCAGTTGTATCTCGGAGGTTTCATGGCCCATTGTGCAGACCTTGCCATGCTCTTGTCAGCTCAGAGACCGAGATGTGAGACAGGCTTTTTATTATCAGTCACAATTACTTATAATTTTGCTATCAGTAAGTCAGTTAAAATCAATCAGTGTGTTTTTAACAAATGGGGGAAAATATTCTAGGCAAAGACTGAAGCTCCTAGAATGACATGATACATGGTCATCGTCTCTCCTCTCCAAATTATGTCACATTTTGTTCTGTTATTGTGTGGGAAAAATAGCAATTATCTAGAGAGTGCCTTTTAGACTTGTTTTAGAATACTTTCTATTACCCATTCCATCTTTCTTTAGCACTAATAGGCTTAATTATATTTAATTATATAGTTACACCTGCCAGAGGAAAGAAGTATAAAATATATCTAGTAGTGAGCATGCTTAGCTATAAGGCAAATGCAACCTAGAAACTGCCGTGTAGATTATTACATGATGCATGTGATAAAGGAGAAAAATAATTTTACCTTATTTACAGAGAAAGAACTACATATGCATCTCAATAGTGTTGTGACAATTTCTTCTGTAGGAATGCCAAAATTAGTATATATGTATATTTATATAAAAATCCACAAAAAATACATGCATACTTCAGGAAAAGAAAAACTTGTATAAATACTTTCATACTAAATTTATTGAGGCATCATGAGATTAATACCGTTACCTTTGGCCTCTACAATTACAGGAGGCGCTCACAGTGGTGGCCGTCAGCTTCCAGACCTTTAGTAGTACAGGGAACTGCTGCTTGGGTGGCCTTGGTCACCGAGATTGCTGCACCTGCATTTTCAATTTCTTCCCTAAGGGCCAGCAGTGTAGTGGGTTTTCTGCAATACACAACATCCTCTAGGGTCCCCCGTAACAGGGTAACAACATCTGTTAAAAAAAAATACTATTTTTCTTTTCCTGAAGTGTATATGCATTTTTGGTGGACTCTGTATATACTATATATTTATATAAACACTATGTGTGCATATATGTATTACATGTCTGTTTATCATTGTCTCTGACAATTCCATTGGAACTATCATTGTGTGTGTGTGTGTGTGTGCATGCGTGCGCATGCATGTGAACAAGAGCTCTTTGCCTGAGGCACATAGAAGCCAATACTATGGGCCTGGGTTATTGCAAAAAGAAAAGGCTGTATTGCACTGTCAACTGGCAAGGAATCCTGGAGCTAAAAAGCAGCTTGAATCTGCTTCTCTCAATTTGCAGGGGGAAACTTTATAGGGGTGAGAAGAGAAGTTACTTCATGGTTGGTTGTTACATCATGTCAAATGATTCTTTGGGGAGTTATGTTCTATGCAGTGGATTTTTGACCAGATGAAATGGTTTCTTTTGCTCATGTCTGTTCTTGAAAAGTTGGTTTGAAATCGTAAGAATTATTAGTGGAAGGCCCAAAACTTCCTGGAAGGCAATTTAAGAACTTTGTTATTTAAGGAATTCAGTCCAGGCCTTAGCCCATGTCAGTCCCTCCCTTGTCTTTGTTCATTCCTCAGTCCTGAAGGATGAGGACAACAATCGCTCTACTTGCTGCTGAACCAGCTTATAGTTAGGATCTGAGTTTTGGGTAGAAGAATGAGCCCATTGGGTAGGAAAGAGTCATTAATGAAAGGCTACCATTATGTCTAGGCAATCAAAATAGATTAAGAATTATTTTAAAAGGAAGCCAGATGCTCAGTCCTAGAAAAAGAATCATTATAAACTGTTGGGGAGAGGACAGAAATGAATCCAGCCTAGCATGAAGTCAACTGAAGATATCTAAAAATGGGAAGGGAGACTACTCAAAGCATCAGGGGATGGGACTCCCGTTAGTGGCTTATGCTAGTTTTAACATTTTGGATACTTCTAATTCTACCTGTTGAGAGATGTCAGTATCTATGCAACAGCTAGTATTTACTTCAGCATAGATTCCCCTTGTTAGGCCATAAGAAACCTAGGGCAATTCTATTCTCCAGTGAAACACAATCTAGAGATTCCACTCCGGCTCTGCAGGCCTGCTTGATTGGGGGACTATTATACCAAAGGCCTTTTACTATTGCTCATTTTTAATACTTGTTGGGATCTTGTAGTCAGTGTGAGTTATTATCTTCTAGGAAAGATGTGTGTAGAAGTAGAATCCTCCTTTTTTATCTTCTCTAAAAAGTAACTTGAGATCAATCAATGATTCACAAGAATATACAGAATGAGAACTCTCTTTCTGGTTGTTGTAATCATCCAATCTGGGTGATCGTATTTAGCCAGGTTTCTGTTTTTCCTGAAGTGCCAAAAGTGTGTCACATATTTACTCATTTGCCTTGCTAGTGGGTACGTGAAAGCAACCTAGTTATCAAGAGAAAGTTTTTCAAAATGAAACAATGAACACAAAGTCTTTGTAAATAGGGAGGGATGGAGGGGTTGAAGGGAGGGCAGGGGAATGGGGGAAAAAAAAGAACCAAGAGATATTATGTAAAGGTACAAATTTCCAATGATGAATGTCATTATGCTGTATACCTAAAATGTACCAATAAAATTAATTTTTACAAAATGAAGAGGATGCTATCAGGTACTCTGAACAATAATCTTTGGCCACAGTAATTAACAAAAATGGTGTTGGTCATTGGTTGAACAGATAGTTGCTGTACAAATGTCCTTACGAAAGGACTTTCTGCAAGAAATTGTGGTGATCTCTGTGAAAATTTGTAGTCTGATAGTCTTTTTTGATCATTATAATCAGGCTATCATGCATAAGAATCCTTTCTTCATAACCTCCTGGCCTCATTTACTTTTAGGTTGGGTTAACATAAGTGACTCCATCTTGATTCTGCCAATTTTCACATTTCTTTTACATTCCTCCCTTTTGTTCTCTGAAAACATTACCAATCAACCAAATAGGTTTTGTTCTTCCCTTCTGACATGAATCGATCCATCCCAGGTGTCGGTTTGACTTGGTCTCATATAGGAGGGGAAGTGATTGATGATTGGGAGTCAGTGTCATAACCTTTTTAGCCATGTGTGGACAACAACGAGGTTTATAAACAGTTCTCAGGCTAATCTTACCTGGAGCCCATTGCTAAGTTCAGGGTTCATGGCAGTGAAGAAACACATTCAGGCAGCTGAGCCTTCCAGACTTAAGTCAAATCCATATGGCCACTGAGGTCATCATCCAGGGCCACACTGTGCCCAGAGCCACAGAGCCTCAGACTGGCCGTTGAAGGTCTGAAAGTCCCACCTTGGTTCCCAGAAATTATTACAGAGCAAGTGTTTACTCCCCAACACAGATAGCAGCAAGAAATTTACAGGAGAGGAAAGAGAAGAAATTGCTTCTTGATTATATGGATTCCTCCTCACAGATCATATGTTACTTTGGGGTTGACTAGGAGTTATGTTGTGTGCAGGGAATCTGAAGCCTGTGATATCATTAACTAGATAATCTGACTTTATGTGCTCATTCTTAAAAAGCTGGTTCCAGTCTACAAGAATAGCTAATGAAAGGTTTGGTGGCTTTTCCTGGAAAACAAATTACGAACTTTGTTATTTAAGGAATTAGTTTCTGGGTGTGTCCAGCCTTAGCTGATTTCACTTGCAATAGACTAAAACTCATCTTTGAAAGAAATTACTGGTTGAAAGTTATATAATATATATATATATATTATATATATGATTGATAGATAGATAGATATAGTAACTCAAATCCTAAGATGTTGCTTTTGAGAAGCACAATTTGGAGATGCACTGAAGTCAAAATACAGAAATTCTGGCATTGAAGGTTCAGATTTGCCTTCTAGCACCTCTCTATCACTAATAAGCTGGATCTACCTGGGATTAATCTTCCTCATCTATAGATAGGAATATTCTGGACTCCCACACATAATATTAACCTCACTTTGCACTTTTGAGATGTTAAGCTTACTATTGTCAGAATATTACTGAGTCAATAAGGTTACCTCTGAAAGTTCCCTGAAGAAAGTTTAGGAAAACAGTCAAACAGTAATTAGGTGATTGTGGCTTCTGAAATCCAGGCCTGCATATTGCTGAAGACTATTAAGATATTCTGTTTTACTCATCCTTTTGTTTTTCACCTCAAAAGTTAATGATTTCACTTACACACCTTCACCTCAAAGAAAGCCCAATAAGAATAAATAGGAATAAAGGATAATTCATTTACATGTATCTTGTCTTATTCATACCCAAGTGAATATCATAGCCATATCCAAGCAAGTGTTTACCTTTCATTTTCTCTTTCACTGCATAAAAAGCTTTCATGAACTAATTGTCTTTATTTCTAAAATTGTTAGGTATTCTAACGTTAGAGAACCTTTCTAGGAATGGCACCTTTGCCAAGAAGCATTGCTTTTCAAGCAACTTTTTTCAACCCCCATTGCTTTTCAAAGTAATTCACTTCTTTTGTTCTCTCGAATTTATTTTGTCAGCCAAAAAAGCAAGAAGAAGAAGAAGGTACAACAGATACGGCAACATCCTCCTCCAACAACCATGAGAAGGACAGCGGGGTGGGGCGCACAGACGAAAGCTTGCCGAATGAGGAGAGCTCAGAGCAGGAGATCGCAGCCGAGGACCCCAGCGCCACATCTTTGAACAGCAAGAGAGAGCTGGGGCAGAGCCAGGACACCCTGGGAAGCCTGGAACTTCAGTGCAATGAGAGCTTCGTGTCTGGCGAATACATTGACTCAGACTGCACTGGCAACCAGGATGAGTGCGAACGATTCCGACAGCTCTTAGAGCTCAAATGCAAAATCCGAAACCAGGGAGGGTGTGATCTGTATTACGCCAGCAGCACAATCGAATGCAACCAAGGGGAGCAGGAGGGAGTAGAGCATGAGCTACAGCTGCTAAATGAAGAGCTAAGAAACATTGAGCTGGAGTGCCAGAACATCATGCAGGCCCACAGGCTCCAGAAAGTGACAGACCCATATGGGGACATCTGGGCTCTGCACGATGGGGGATTCCGAAATTATAACACCAGCCTAGACATGCAAAGAGGAAAACTAGACGACATTATGGAGCATCCAGAAAAGTCAGACAAGGACAGCTCTAGTGCTTACAACACAGCCGAAAGCTGCAGAAGTACTCCACTCACAGTGGACCGTTCCCCGGACAGTTCCCTTCCCAGAACGATCAACCTCACTAACAAGAAAAACCTGGGAAGCACCATGGCCCCCCGTCAGCCCTCCTCTGGACAGAGCAGCAAAGAGTCAATGTCCACCAGAGCCAAGGCCACCGAACAAGGCTGCAGCACAGAAAGCCAGGAGAAGCTTCTGGAAAGCAGCCAGCGTCTGGACCCCGAGAAGACAGGCAGCGAGCCCATCCCTTACCTCTCTCCCTACCACAGCTCCTCCTACAGGTGCGCCAACATCCCAACCCACGCCAGGCATTACCAGAGCTACATGCAATTAATCCAGCAGAAGTCGGCCGTGGAGTACGCGCAGAGCCAGCTCAGTCTGGTGAGTGTGTGCAAGGACCCTCAGAAGGGGTCCGAGCCCAAGATGGAATGGAAGGTGAAAATCCGGAGCGACGGGACCCGCTACATCACCAAGAGACCTGTGCGAGACCGGATCCTGAAGGAACGTGCCTTAAAGATCAAGGAGGAGCGCAGCGGCATGACCACCGACGACGACACCATGAGCGAGTTGAAGATGGGGCGCTACTGGAGCAGAGAGGAGCGCAAGCAGCACCTGGTGCGCGCCAAGGAGCAGCGCCGGCGGCGCGAGTTCATGCTGCGCAGCCGGCTGGAGTGCCTGCGGGAGGCACCGCAGAGCGCCGGCGAGGCCCGGAAGGAGCCTAGCATTCTGGAGCTGAGCCACAAAAAGATGATGAGGAGGAGAAACAGGAAAATCCTGGACAACTGGATGACGATCCAGGAACTGATGACTCACGGGGCCAAGTCTCCGGACGGCACTAGGGTGCACAGCGCCTTCCTGTCCGTCACCACGGTATGACCCCGTGGACCCCAGCGACTGCCTTCCAGAGGGTGCTACCAGTTTGGGTAGAGTTTGATCGCCTCGTTCAATGTGGCGTTTTTATATCTATTTTGTGACTCTTTATAGTTTAAATTTTTTGTAAGCGAAAAATAACCTGGTAAATTTTCATTTGATTTTTCATATACTGGTACCTTCTTTTTTGGCTGAGGTCTTTCCTTAACTTACGATATATTCCTATTACTCATTTATAAAAAACATAATAAAACAAAAAATACTTGAACAAAAATACTGAGGAGCTAATTAATTTCCTATTTTAATGTAGGTTAAAATCTGGATTTATTTCTCTAGTTTACTTATTTTCTACTTTAATAACAACTCAATGCCAAAACATTTCTATGCTTGCTTCCTGGCATAATACATATTAAATCAAACCTGTTAATAAATCACATGCCACATCTTGTCTTACGCACACAGAAAAAAAAAACCTTTTTAACATTCTGTTGTACATTTAACACATAAATGGCCATTGTCTTTGTCCCTGTAAAGTGTAGGTCAACAGTAGGCCTGTGATATGGAGTGACATTGGTCATGTAGCTAGATAATCGTGGTAACTGTGACAATAAAAGAGAAATAAATTATTGATTATCCTTAAGAAAAGTTACTAAGGAGTGTTTTATTTTCATTGTCCACTGTGGTTAACAGATATAAATTAGTTATATATGTATACTATTTAGAAGAACCCTAATTGTAGGTTATAAACTGTGCTCATTTTCTATCACCTTTTCAATAAAGTCTTGAAATACTTCCTATGGGTCATTGTGTCACATATTCCTACCAGAATTACACTACATACACACACACATACATACACACATACAAAAAAAATGCTTCACAGATGCTAACTAAACATTTGAAATGCTCCGCTTGCCTGCCACCCATGTAAGGTAAAGTCAAGAAAAGTTTAGGAATAGATGGAGAAAAAGGATTCATGAAGTATCTGAGATTATTCATCATTGGATGTACTTTGCTTGGGCTGCTGTAACTAAGGGCCATAGACTGGGACTTAAACATCAGGAATTTATTTCTCACAGTTCTGGAGACTGGAAGATTCAAGATGAAATACATTGGAGGTCAGAATTTCAACATACAAATTCTGAGGAAACAAAACTGAGTCCACTGTACTGACTGCCTCTATTTAGTTGATTATTTACGAATAAAATTTAGAGAACCAGCTTTGCAAGAATTTGTAGCATATGCAACTAAATGCCTTGTGTGTAATTTATTAAAACCCTCTCCTGTTGATCATCATTGCCCCAGACGGCCATATGATCCAAGTGAATATAAACATGAGTTTCATCAAGTTTTCATTCAACCCAACAGGCTGTTTTGACATAATGGCTATACAACATATGAATGCCTCAGGAGACATTTTCCTGTATACAAGTCTCAGAGGTTTCCTATTAGCCCTTGAAGCAGATTCTGATGCCTCAGTGTTAGAGCCAAAGCCATCGTCAAAATTTGCTACCCTGTCTGCTGCCTTGTAAGACCTTCTCTGAGCTATTCTTGGCCCCTTAATATTTGCTCATTCCCCTGAAGGTATCATGTTATTCTGCTTGTGGAGTTTCTATGACAAATTCTATACCTCCCTTAGCATGTGATCACACATTTTCTTTTGTGGTATTTTGATGACAGCAGTCTCTCTCAGCTCTTTGGAATACACTATTGTGCATATTGTTTTACCTGTATTCTTTTGTTACTGAAACACATAAACAATTTATTGTCTCTTTGCATAGATTTTTAATTTGTCGAGAGAGGCCCTTATGTCCTTCTGGTTTTGCAACCCCTTGGTAAAATGCCATTTAAATAATAATGAATATAAGTTGGGCTAAATTATTTTACTCATATTTCTCTTCCACATATTAGTCCATCTGTTACTGTTTTCCTTACTCTTCTATCCTTCCACATTTTTACCTTTTGAAGGGTAACCACATAGAAGAAAACAAATATCTTATTTACATATAATGAAAATATGGACTCGAGTTTTTAAATAGTGATAGTAATAACGAACCAAAGCAACTAAAAATTTCAACATTTCTAATTTTATCCACTGTCAATTCAATGACTTAACACTACTTTGAGTGCACTCAGAGTTAACTTTTAATATTGCAGTTTTAAATAAAAATGCCTGTCTACCTTAAGGGTCTGTTTCTTCCCACACCACACACCTTATACTAATGTGTAGATTTTCTGGATAGATCTCACAAAACACAGCATTTCAAAAGTTATCAGTTTAACTTCATTTTTACTAAGGCCAAATAATGCTTGCCAATTTTTAAAAAAATGTGATGTTGGTGTTTTTTGTGTCTGTTTATATACTTTTACAAGTTAAGAAATGTCTCTTTTTCAAAAATCAGTGAAAATTTGAAGTGCTATGCTTTATCTTTCTACATAACCTCATTTGTACTAAACATGTTTTTTAAGTAAATGAATAATAAATCTGTTGCTCAGTAAAAAAAATTATTGGTTATATGTGGGATATTTTGTGACTGTTAATTTCCAGTGTTCTCCCATGATCCCTTGCACAAAACGCAGCTATTCAACAGTTCCTTTGGGTTTTTTTCATAGAGGAGTTCCTGAGAGCTGAGTGGCCCTATTTAGAAATCTTGAAGTCCAAAAGATACTCCCAGATCCCAGTGAATAGTATCCGAAGAGCACAAGGTCAGATTTTTCTAGAGGCAAGATCTACTTTCTACTTTTATTTTTCCCACAAGAAATTAATTGGTTAATAAATCTGTTGCAGTATTGACCTTTATTAATTGAAGGTATTTAATATATATTTATATAGTATTGGTAATTAATAGAAATAATATAAATTAATAGGAAATAAACTATAAAATATAATTCAATTTCAATTAAAATTGAAAGAATATTAATTTAAAGAAGCATCAAATTAATCATCTACCCAAGGATTCGGTTTCTCAAGTTTGAGTTGGAAGCCATTTATGAAGCCTTGTGAGACGAAACAAGAGGTTTAGGTAAAACAATGAAAATCCTTTAATAGCCTCAGGAACTCAGTTTTTACACAATAGTCAAGAAAAGACTCCAAAAAGTGTCTGAGTACAGTGAGCAGAAGTGATATTTAGGAGAGCAGATGTTGCCACCTATTCACTATACACAGGGGGCACCCGGAGACCAAGAACCGACCTGTTGGAGTAGTGAGGCGAGGCATGAGATGAAAACATTCTAGCATCTGGGTGATATAAAAGCATTGGTGACAAGCTGACACATTTTGAAGAAAAATTAAGTGCTTTGTGAGAGGAATTTTGCTCAGCTCTGGCAGTGACCTGACCCATTCCCTCTCTGGAAGGCACTGTAGCTAAAAGAGGGTAGCTTGTATTTTGTGTGACTGACAGGTGAGCATCACAGAGGGTGCTGCAATTCCTGCCATGGCCTCTTCACATGAAGAACCTGGCCTCACAGCACTATATGATCAGAGCATAAGAGCTTCAGACTCCACATCACTCTGGTGCCATCTGTACCAGAGACCCTTACAAGCAATAGACCCCACATCAACATTGATGGGAAATGCCCTGGCCTCCTAGAGCCCACCACTCCCATTGGAGGAGCAGCCACTTGGTGAGCACAACATGTACTATGCTGTCTACCCCCAAGCTCCTGAACTGCTAGAATGTCCCTACTCTTGTGTGGCCGACAGAGACAGTGGGTCTCTCTGACCCTGACCTGGCATAAACTGTGCTCAAACAAAAGTGGTAAATATACTGGATCCATCAAAAGGGCAAACCTCTCCTCTTGTACAAAAGTCAACCCAAAACAGATCATAGATCTTAATGGAAGACCTGAAACTCTGCAGCTGCTAAAGGAAAACATAAAGGAAACATTTCAAGATATTGTTGCAGTGATTTTCTGGGTAAGATCACAAAAGCACAAGAAACAAAAGCAAGAATTGTCAAATTGGACTGTGTCAGACTAAAGAGTCTGTAGAGCAAAGAAAGTAATCAACAGAGTAAAGACAACCTACAGGACATGAGAACACTTCTGCCAGGTATTCACCTTACAAAAGTTAGTGTCCAGAATATCGAGACAAAAAAATTTAACAAATAACCCAAGTAATTCAACTAAAATTGGACAACTGATCTAAATAGATATTTCTCAAAATAAATACAAATGGCCTAAAATATATGAAAAAATGCTCAGTAGCATAGCCTCTAGGGAAATGCAAATCAAAACCACAGCAAGATACCATCTCAACCCAATGAGAATGGCTAGTGCCAAAAAAATAAAATGTAAGAAATTGTTGCAAGGATGTGGAAAAAAAGGAACTCTTATACACTGTTCATGGACAGCTAATTTGTACAGTCACTATGGAGAACACTGAGGTTCTTCAAAAAACTAAAAATAGATCTACCATATGATCTTTTCATTGTAGCCAAGACACAAAATCAGGTTAGGTCCCTATCAACACATGAGTACAAAATATAGGAGATAATACATAATTGAGTATTGTTCATTCATACAGAAGAATGAACTGTCCTTCATAGGAAAATGAATGGAACTAGAAGATATCACATTAAGGGAAATAACTCAGACATAGAAAGATAAGTAGGTTCTCTCCTGTGGGGAAACTGGAAAAAAACGCAGCCTGAAAGTAGAAGAGTGATTACTAGAGACTAGGGAGGTAGAGTGGGAGGGATGAAGGATGGAAGGATGCAGGCTGCGGATATGATCAACATACAACGGGTGCATGTTTGGAAATACCACACTGAATCCCTGAAATATGTACCATTAATGTGTTAATTTTAAAAAGATGAAAACCTTTTTTTTAACAGCAAATTATTTCCTCCTTATTGATGTTTATATCCTCTTCAGTTTTCTTTCATTATTTTCCGAACTGTGTATCTTTTTTTTTTTTTCGTACCAGGGATCGAACTCTGGTCCTTGCACTTGCCAGGCAGGTTGCAGAACCACTGAACTAAATCCCCGGCCCTTGAACTGTGTATCTTTAGAGGTAGTCCAAAGTCCTTTAATAAACTTTGAAAGGAGTAAAAAATTTCAATAAAGTATCTGTTCCTACAAATATGTATAATATAGTTTCAGAGCTTCTGTGAACAGTGACTGCAGTAACTAACAAAAATAACTGACCAAGAGGTCACCCCTTAAGAACAACTTCAAGGATTTTTTGGGAAGTGGTCATTCAAATGTGCTACTCTATTCAGCAAGGCAGGACCAATTCACACTGTAACGCAGCAGTACACACCCCTTTGGGCACCAGGGAATGGTTTCAGGGAGGCAATTTTTCAACAGCAGTTGGGGGAGGGAATTGAAAAGATTCAAACACATTACATTTATTGTGCATGTTATTTCAATTAGTATTACATTGTGTACTTTATTTCTATTAGTCCATTATGTTCTCATAAGGAGCATGCAGCCTACATCCCTCATATGCACAGTTCACAGTAGGCTTCAGGCTCCTATGAGAATCTAATGCAGCTGTGGACAGGAGGTGGGTGGAGCTCAGGCCATATTTCAGCAATAAAGAACAGCTGTAAATACGAATGGCCCGTCCCTTACTTGATTGTTCACCCACTGCTGCTCACCACCTGCTGTGCAGCCTTGTTGGAGAACCCAGCTGTAACAGATTCATTAGAAAAAACTATCATAAACTCTAGGAAATAGGCACTATATTGCTGACTGTGTGGGCATTGTTTGTGCTACTTCTAGTGTCCTCCATACCTCTAGTGTCCCCCATACCTCTGCCTCTAGTTGGGCCAGATCCCTACACTTCTTCAAACATCCCAGCATTGCTCCTCATTCCTCATATGTGGCTTGCTAGGTAAACCCTTGCCCTTTCTCTATGTCCATCCCTTTTTAAATGTTCATTTTCTGTCTATCTCTAATTTTTCCCTCTTACAACCACTCTGAAAACTCTTAAGTGATGTTTTATCATCACTATTTGCCTTTCTAATCAACAACATCTAATGTATTTTTCCATCATGTGTCTATCATGGTGAAAAGTTAGGAACCACTGCCAAATATGTCCTTCTGGCATTTCTTCCATTTTACCAAACAACAGCTGCTCAAGATTTGGGGTGCCATGAATTTGTCACATATCCTAACCAACAGTATTGGCTTCCAGCAAATACTCCTCCTAGGCTCATGGGTCATCAATAAACTAGGATCCTTTTTGTTATTCAGAATCCTATTACATGTTTTTAATTTATTAATATCTATTGCTTACTTATTTCCTCCTAGCTCTGTCACTTCATAGGCTTGTAATTTTAGGCAAGTTACTTAAGCTTTTTGCTACTCAGTACAGTGGGGAAAATTACAGCCTTATCTGTAAG
>NW_004624917.1:1318598-1330254 GCF_000247695.1 Heterocephalus glaber
AAAAAAAAATCTCTACAGTGCCAACTTTGGCAGCACATATACTAAAAAAAAATCTACAAAAACTCTTACTGAATCATTAAGTGAATTCAGAAAGATTATAGGATTCAAGGTTCATATTAAAAAGTTACGTGAATTTCTACTTACTACATAACAATGAACAATTGAAAAACAAAATTATAAAACAGAACCTCCAAAAAAAAGTATGAATCTAACTAAACATACTCAGGAACTGTCTTGAAAGCACTACAAAACACTGATAAAATAAATGGAAATAAATACTATGTTTTTGGATAGGAAGATTCAATACTTTTAAGATGTCAGTTTTCTCAAAATTACCCTAAAAATTTAATGCAATCCCGTTCAAACTCCCAGAAGAACTTTTGTAATCATTGGCAAGCCATTTTTAAAATTTTTACCGAAACACAAAGAATGTTAAATAGACCTAAAGAATTTTGAATACTGGAGGACTGATGTTACCTAATTTAAAGACTTACTGTAAAGTTACAGTAGTAAAAATAGTGTGGTATTGATGAGAGAATATACACACAGATCAATGGAAATAAAATTTAGAAATGAATCCACTTAAATATAGTCAATTTATTTTTTTACCATATTTGAAATATGCAAAGGAAAAAATCAATGGATAAAAAGTCTTTAAATGAATATTAGAACAATAAGGCAGCATTTGCAAAAAAAGAAACTTCAACCTACACTCCACACCTCATAACAATTCCTAATGGATTATAGACTCAAGTGTGAAATATAAAACTGCAAACTCATAAAAGAAAGTTTAGGTGAAATCTTCATCATAGGTTGGGCAAAGAATTTTTAGATTTGACTTCAAAATTACGACCCATTAAACAACTGATGAAATTGATCATAAAAATGTAAACCATGGGCTGTAACAAAATGTCCTAAGTTAAGGTTAGGCTCAGCTTTTAAACAACAGAAACGTATTTCTCACCATTTCTGAGCCTAAGGGGACAAGTAGTTATCTGAGGTCTCTTCACAACTTCACTAATCCCATTCCTGTGGGCTCTGCTTCATGACTTAACCATCTCCCAGCCCCATCACACCAGAGACTAGATTGCAACGCAGGAGTTTTCGGGGCACAAGATATCAGACCGATAGCAGGCTCTGTGTGGGAATGAAAAGACAAGCCACAGGTGGAAAGCAAGTGTTTGTAATTCACATATCTGAGGAGCAATTGATTAGCAGAATATATAAAGAACTCTCACAACTCAACAATAAGTAAACTTAATTTTAAAAATAGAAATTATTCAAACAGACATTTCACCAAAGATGATACAGAGATGATAATTAAGGTATGCAAACATGATTAACATAATTAGTCATTAGAAACGCAAATTAAAACCACAATGAAATAAATACACTAGACATCTATTTGAAACGTTAACAGAAACAAAACAGATAATTCCAAATGCTAACAAGGATATAAAGTAACTGGAATGGTCATACACTGCTGGTGAGAATGGCATAGTCACTTTGCATTTGACACTATCTTAGAAAGTTGAACATTCACTACCATCAGAAATTTCACTCTTAGGTATTTACTCCAGAAAAAAAGAAAACTATATTCCAAAACCTGTACACAAATGTCTTTAATAGCTTTATTTACAATCATTTAAAACTTAGAACAACCGAGAAATTTTTCAACTGGTAAATGGATAAACAAACTATCCATCAGTACTAAAGGATGAAATGGTACACACATGGATAAGCTGCAAATACCTTATACACAATGAGGAAAGCCAGACTCAAACATCACCTTCTACATGTTTCCATTTTGAAAAAAGAACACAAGATGGACAGAAAACCATCTGTTTTTGTCTGAGGTTAAGAGTTGTAAGAAATGTAGACTGCACAGGGGCAGCACAAGGAAATTTGGAGGGTTCTGATTATGATAGTGATTACATAACTCTGTGCATTTATTAAAATTCACAGAACAGTATAACAGAATTTTACTGGATGCAAATTAAAAGAAAAATAAACTTACAGAGTGTTAGATGCCAAATATCTCCTGTATCTTGTCCTTCTATTTGCCTTATTTTCCCCTTTAAACAAAAACTTCTTACTAATCAATCCATCATTACCAGTGGTACTAACAAGGTACTACCTTGATGATTTTTATTTTCTTACCTTTGTTTTGTTGCTGTTTTGTTTTTGATTTTTACAGAGCTGGACACTGAACCCAGGCCTCACACATGCTGGTCAGCTGCTCCACTACAGAACCACAGCCTCAGCCCTCATTTTTTCTGTCTTACGTTCTCACTATTACCACCTTATTTCCACAGGTCACCATGTTCTACCAATCCTCTCATAGAATGGTTTTCAAATTCAACCCCCCTTTCATTTCCTTAGTCATTGTGCTTTCTCCTTTCATTAATCTATCACTATATCTCACTGACTAGTTTCCCTGCCTAAGGCAAAGTTTTTGTGACACTGTGTTGAAATATTTTCCTCTTCTGACCAGAACTCTGTGGTGGTTTCCCATTTTCTAACATATATGTCCCAAGTGCTTCAAAATCATCGACGACTGAACGCTCTATTTATTCCATCTTCATGCCTTAAAAAAAATTTTCCTTCATTCAATACGAACTAATAATACTAACAAAAATAAATATTCACATTTTATCAACTCTTTATTATATTCTAGGCACTATGCTCAGTTATCTCTTATTTCCATCTAATCCTGATAGTGCAATCCAGATTGCCTTATAATCCTATAAGGCAAATTTATTCCCAAAGAAGTAATTAAGTTTCATAAGACATCAAACAAATGGCTAATCTGGAATTCCCACCAACTATTCTTAATTACAGATCCTGTACTCTTAAATTTTAAGACCTTTAAAACCTTCCAAATTTACCTCATTTGACTTTCTACAACATCCCTTCTCAAATCATTTCTTCCTAAAGAATATCTTCTTTCCAGCTAATCTTTGGCAAATTCTTCAAGAACCCTTTCCTGACTATTTCACATCACAATTTAATCATCCTCAGCAGATATTTTAAAAATATATTTTCTTGGTAACAATCATGTTCCGTAGTTATGCTCTATGATGGATCATACATGTACTTTGTCTTTTCTTACTCCACAATCTCACTCATTCACAAGAGATCTGGTCACTGTTCCAAAGAGCTCACACCACATTACCTGGGTACAGAAATTATGATCGTGTCTCTTCTCTTTTGTTTTCACCCACTCCCCCAGGCTCCCCAAGCACCTGTAATGCTGCATCCCACACGATTTCAGCATGGGCGAGTTAATGAGCTGGTTTGCCATAGTCACAGGTACAGAATGTCTGAGAGTCAGGAAGGGCTATCACAGGTTTTCTGTTGAAAAACTGCTAATGATGCCATCAGGCCCAGTGTCCTTCAGGGGAAAAAATGAGCACTTCAGGCAAAACGTAGAAGCTGCAAACCATTTGTAATCAGAAAGTGAAGCACACGAGAAGGGAAGTGTGCCACGCTGAAGGACTCGATGGCTTCAGTTCGGGCATGGCATCACCAGTGGAAATCAAACCTGCTCACCAGCAGGATGACCTCATCTGCACAGTGAGCTTCCTGGCTGATAACCACAGGCTCCCTAGAAATTAAGCAGACCCACAAATTACCTGCATAACATTCTGGCTAGATGTTAGAAAGTTGAATTAATTGCCTGAAAATAAATGAACAGGGTAGGGCCAAGAATTGCTTCATTAGTATTCAGCAGCACTCCTGTCTTTTGAAAAAAAAAAAAAAAAAAAAGAACCAGGAGAGAAGGCAGGAGGAGGGAGAAACAATGAGAAGTAGGAGGAGAGGGAAACTGAGAAGAATAATGAGAGGAATTATTTTACAAGTGCATCACGGCTGCCCTGTTTATAGGACTAGCTACAGACTTTCCTAGTCTGGCAAAATTCATTGTCTAGCTAGACCTATCCCCATGCTTCCTGATACTCATACAGCAGTTATGCTCAGAAGCCCAGAAACTGATATATGTGCACAATACAAATCGATTAACCACATGGACACTTTCAGGTGTTTCTCTTTGGCAAGATAGGGACAAATGGAGAGAAACTGTGCCCAACAGGTGCACCATTCACACATTTTCTTCAGTGTCTTTGTTCCAACAGACAAGACAGTTAAAAGCCTGAATCTCCAGGCTTGGTTACTTTTTCTCACAATACATTTTATTTTCTCAGTTAATAATTCTGTTCAGTCTTTAAAACCACAGTTACAAAGCCATGACATGTGATGCTTGTGTGCATTTTCTCCAAAGCCTTCACTTATTGCAAACACTATATTATACTAAGTATACTAAGTATTCCAAACACTCTACTAAGATGGAGACATGAAGGGAATGTTGAGGACAAGGTAGTGGCCTGAGTGATTTACAGATGTGATGTTTTTGTCCATACCCCCACCCCAATTCCTATGTTGAAACTCTAACCCCCTATTGGACAGTAGGAGGAGGCAGGGCCTTTGGGAGGTGATTGGGTCATGCAGATGGTGTCCTTGTTGGGGGGATTAGTGCCCTGATAAGAAAAGACCAGGAGAGAGCATGTTCTACTCTCTCAGCTTTGCCAACACTTTGATATTGCATTTCTGGCCTCCAGAACTGTGTGAAATAAACATTTCTTGTTTAACTCATCCAGACAACTCCAATTTGTTACAGCAGCCCAAACCAGCAAAGAATCAGTGCCAAACACTGAGATGGGCAAGTAGCTTGTACAAGCGCTCTCCGGAGCTGGACATCCATGATCCCATGATAGCAGCTGCAGGCTGCAGAGCTGGGGAAACCAGTAACTACTCAGTCCAAGAAGCTGGAAGGCACAGAATAAGGGGGACAGCCTTGATGCAGCTCCAAACTGAAAGTAAAAGCCTAGAGCCCCCAGGAGAATCATTGGGGCCCATCCACATTCAAAGGCTAAAGCATCTGGAGACTATTATCCTAGGACAAAAGCAGCAGCAAAAACCCAACCCTTAAAAAAGGGAGGAAGGATGAGAGTGTGTGCTAGCTCCGCCCTTCTACTTTTTGTGCCAAGGAGGTTTCCAGTCTTTACAGTTAAGTCAGATCTTCTCTCACTCAATTCTCCAACTCGAATGTCAGTCTTCTCTGGAACCACCCTCACAGACACACCTGGAAGTATGCTATGCTCATTTTCTCAGAGGCTATCAATCTAGCCAAGTTAGTAACCATGATTAGTCATCGCAAACTCCCAGAAAGAGTCACCAATAACTGATTAGCTATTTCTTCCTGAAAACCCATGGAACCTTCTGCTGAATCTTTTTCAGGATCACTGACATCCTTTCCACTTTTGAAAGTCCTTCTGCACTGATCTTATCTAAACTCTTCCCGATGTATCCCAAAGCCTAAAAGCAAAACTGGCACAATGGGGCTTCATTCATTTGTTGGCCACTTTGTTGTGCCTCTGATAGTGTGACCGGGGACAGTGTCTCATTTTTACAATCTGTGTACTTTAACGTTCAGCTAAAAGGCTCTTCCTTATTGAGAAGGTGCTTGTCTAGAATACTTGAACCTGCTCAACCAAATTCCATTTTGATTTCAAGAAAGATTATACCTAACTATCCTTGCTGCCACTTTTTGTTACCTAATTAAGTCATATAGTACCTTAAGATTGGGTTTTTTAAATTCTCATTGTTTTTATGCTCCCTCTTTGTCCTTTGTCTTTTCAACATGACATTGGTTCTTACATTGCTCATACTTTATTTTCCCCACATCCTCAAATACAGCCATACATTGCCAGTTGTACAAAAGTGTTCTGACTCATGATTTATCTAAGAAAAGGATGTCTTCTTTACTTTATTCACATCTAATCACATAAAAGTGAGTATGTATTTTATCATGCATAATAAAAATATTTTAAACCTTGCTTTGAAAAAGAATACTGAAGTGAGAAATCAATCCCTACCCAATACACATTGTGATTCTATTTGGGGCATTGGTCTACACTTTCGGGTATATCCTGGCATGGAAGACTGGTGTCTTGGATGTTTTCCTCTTTTGCCTTTTGAAAGAAGTTGGGCCCCATAATTTTGCCAGTGATTTAGAAGTTGCCACATGTTTTCCAAGTAGCAATCTGTTCTGACTGTATGCATATTTCAGTTGTCTTGGATTCAACTTAAAATTCTCACTTTGGGAAGAGTGAGTCAGTCCCAAGAGACAGGCAAATGCTTTCATGTTTGCCATTAGTTTTCTTATTTTACTTGCTAAATTCCTATAAGAGTGCTCTGAGCTGTAAATATAAAAAATTCATTCCAAAGCAGCTTAAGCACTATGTTATAGGTCAACTTGTGTCTCCTTTTAAATTCATTTGTTCAAGTCCTAACTCCCAATACCTCAGCACTTGACTATATTTGAAGATATCCTTACAGGGGTAATAGGTTAAGTGGAGGTGATTAGTGTGTGCCCTAATTGAATATAACTGATGTCCTTTAAAGAAAGCTAGAGATGGGCAAGCACACAGGGAGAAATGTAAAGATGAAGGAAAAGATTGGGTTATGCTTCTATAAGGCAAGTGATGCCAAAAATTGCCAGAAAACCACCAAAGCTAAGAGAAAGACATGGAATAGATTCTGTGCCATAGTCCTCATAAGGAACCAGCTCCTCTAACACCTTGATTTTAGACTCCTAGGCTCCAGAACTGTGAGACAGTAAGTGAATATTGTTTAAGCCATTTAGATTTTGGTACTATGTTTTAACTTCCTCAGCAAACCAATATACACAGGAAGACAATAAAGTCTACCACCTTACCCGGAATGTGATCCAACAATCCACCAAAACAAAAATCTATCCTAAAGCTATATATGAATGACTTTTAGGGTTACTGAGCCTAGTAATACCGTGATGGCAAGGAATGCATCTCAGGTGGGAAGTATTCAGATTGGGCCAGAGCCTCCCAGAGGCAGGCAAAGAGCGCACCTTCAGAACAGAATTAAGTCTTCTGGGAAGACTCCCTGCCTAGCAGGTCCTTCTGGTTGCCTTTTCCTTCACTTTTGGACTCTGATTTCTTTACTGTCTTTACTCACACTTTCCAAATCGGCTAATCACAGATGCTTATGGATTTAAAAATATTCTCTTAAAAATAAATATCTTGGCAGAGTTTCTATGTATTACTACTCATGTTGCTAACATGGAAAAGGAGAGATTTGAGAGTGAGAAGTTAAAATCAATAATGAAAAAATATAATTTTTGTATTGTAGACTCAAAGGAGTACAAACCCCTTAAAGCTCTGGATGCTATAGTCCTGAGATTTATTCATTCAATCACTTATTCAATACATACTGTGGCATTCCTCTAGCCATGTTAAGTGTTAATATAAGACTGAACAAAAAAAGACATTCCATACATCCTCACAGAACTTAGTCTGGAGAGAAAGACATAGAAAATAAACAGAAAATATAATATGACTACTCAGAAAAGAGGCATAGTGGACCCTTGACTTATGAACTTGACTGGTTCTCAAGGGCTGGTTGTAACTTAAGTTCGTTTAAAGTCAATACACCTGAGATCTAGAGGTTTACTTGGTTGTATGCTATAGATAACAAGAAGCAGATGACTCTTCCATTAATGTAATTAACACAAGTTGTTTGCATGTCAGTCTGGTTGTAACTTGAGGATCCACTGTATTTAGAATTCTTTGACAGTTAATCTTAATTGTCAACTAGATTCAGAGACTCTTGGAGTGGTGATTGGATTGTGGTGCCACACTTGTCAGGGTGTTAATCCACTGATGTTCATAGCTGAGTGCACTATTAGGAAGTGGGGCCCCGTTGAAGGAGGTAAGTTGCTAGGGGTGTGTCTTTGGAGAATCCATCTCTTGCTGATGCTGTTTCCCTGTTCTCTACTTCCTGGCCAACATGAAGTGAGGAGCTTTGCCCTACTATGCCCTTCTGCTATGATGTTTCTACCTGGGAGCCAGCCAACCATGGAATGAACCTCTGAAACCATGAGCCAAATTAAACCTCTCCTCTAAATTCTGCATGTCAGGCTTTTTGTCCCAGCAACAGGAAAGCTGACAGATACAGATTCCACGGGTACACATACCAGGGACATAATCTGGTTTAGAGTGAATCGGGGGGAGTTTCCTTGAAAATGCTTTGTCTAAACTCAGACTTGACCAAACAGGAAATATTCAGGCCAAAAGTAGTATCTAGTCAAGCATGGTGGAACATGCCTGCAGTCTCAGCACTTGGGAGACTGAAGCAGGAGCATCACCATCCTGGACTTCATAGTGAGTTCAAGGCCAGCCTGAACTGTATAGTGAGTGATACCTTGTCAAAAAAAAAAAAAAGCAGCAGCTATAGGAAGATAGGATGGATTATGGTTAGTGGTAAAAAACCCACATAAGAATTATAGACTTTCTCCTAAAGAAAATGGGGAAATGTGAGAAAGAGTACTACAGAACATATAATTAAGAGAGAGGATTCTAAATTCTCCAAAGCTTCACTCACCTAAAATAACCACATTGCCAGTCAACCTATGCAAGCCAAAGTGACCATGGTAATGTGGGAAGTACTAAGGGTTTTCTTCATGAGTGGGAGCACTCTGACACAACGTCTGGGAAAAAATATCACCTTCTCAGAGATGAACATTTTTAAAAATGCATCTATTTAAGATTTCTCTCTAAACAGAGAGCATTACATGCAGAAGAGATAGGTACCAAAATAGCAGGATGGCTTTCAAAATATACTGAGGTGGTCCTCCATTAGGTTGGTGGCCCCAAATAAACCATACCCTCCATGTTCACAGCTTCTATGGTTTCCTCCCCTTGAATGTAAGAGAAGCTTTTGGCCTGCTTTAAGCAAGATGTTCCAATTGTTCTGTGCAAGTTTGGGCATGACATTGCAGTCTTGACACCAGAAGGACCCCCATTGAATGCCTGGCTATTCTGCATAAGACCACATGGACGGCTCCGTGGAGAAGAGGCCCTGGGATTACAGGAAGACAGAATTGCACCTGCGCCTGTGTCCTTCCTAAGCCAAACTCCAGATGGCGACAGCTGATGAAGCCTCAGAAGGGATTACTGGGAAGACGAGCCTAAGACCCACTCAGCTAAGCCCAAAGAAATTGCAAAATCGTCACAAAAAATGGCTGTTGTTTGAAGCCACAAAGCTCTGAAGTGTTAAGCAGCCATATATAACAGAGCCACTTACCACCATCCTTTTGGAGGTAGAGATAATGTCTAACCGCTTCATGTCTGAGAAGAAACCTGAGAAGCACAGGTTCAATTACTTGGTCAGAGTTCTGCAGCATCTTCCCTTCAACACATAACATCTCACAAAACCCATCTCAGTTTTCTAGTATAGAAGGTAAAGAAAGTAAAAGAGTAAAAGAAAAAATGGAAAAGATCTGGAATAAAAAAGATAATCATATATCTTCTAGCAATCTGAGGACATTGGCCAGAAAGCTGAGCCTCTGAGCAAATAGTGTCCTCTGTTCTCATTGTATGGGGGTGTGTGTGTGTGTCTGTGTATATGTGTTTTCAAGGGACCAAGAAATCTAGGAAATCTTTAGTACAGTGCATGACTATTAAGGACTGAGAATCATTTTACTGCCCACATGTCACTGTCGTTAACTGTACCTCATTTTGCAAGGTGTGTTTCTGAGCTATTTCCCGAGTCTTCAAGGAGCTGATAGGCTTAAGGCATCAACTGACAGCAATGGTAGCCCAGGGACTCCCAAGATGATTGCATAAAAGGACACTCCTGCAGGATTCTGGGCTGGATTAGTGTTGCCACCTGAGGCTTCTCTGAGGCTGCCGAATAACAGTCTCTCAGGTTCTTTCACTTTGTCCCAGGAGCTAGTGCCTTCTGGGCCATTTTATAAATAAGTTAGTTACCCTATTCTCCAAGGACTCTAGATGAAAACATTTAATAAAACAAACCTAATTTTTCAATCTCACCTTTTGTAAGTGGATATGAATGAGCTATTCTTCATGTTCTTGTAGCTTGACAGGAACAAGAGAGTGTACCAAATCATTAATTCTCTAATTTGCCCACATAACATAAAACCAGCTGGCTTTTAATATTTAATTAAATTAGTGTGCCCCCCAACTGAGTTCTAATATTCCAATTTCAATTTTGAGCACAAAGCTAATATAAAACCTAAAAGCACAGAGTGATGTGGAAAGGGAAAATGTGACCTTGGTAGGATAATATGAAGGCATCTGTAGTTGAAAAGAATTTTTTTTTAAGCTCGGATGGCTGAGTTACTTTCTCACGGCTGGGACAAAATCCCAACACCTACAAGTTAAAGAAGAAATTTATTTTGGCTCACAGTTTGTAGAGGTTTCAGTCCACATTCAGCTGGCTCCAAGGCAGGGCAGCACGGCAGAGGAGAATTGCTCAGAGCAGGGCAGGCAGGAAGCAGCGAGGGATGAAGGGAGGCAGAGGGATATATAGATATCCTTCCAGGCCACGCCCACAGTGGCCCACTTCTTCCACCAGGTTTCACCTCCCAACATCACACCCAGCTATAACCCATCAATGGACTAATCCAGTATTGCAGACCCATGATCCAGTCACCTTCCCAAAGCCCTACCTGTGATCACATGAGACATCTAGATATAACCATAACAATACCCAAAGTTAACGTTCTGACTAAAAATATTACATTCTTTCTTAGGAAGTAAGATTATATGGTAAAAGTGTGTGGGCATTTGAGGCACCTTCTCTTTTCATTAATCAATTTATTTCTCACCCCTTGAAACCTCATGCTACTGTACACCAGGGATTATACTGAGTGCTCAGGAATAAGTGTGCTTTGCATCAGCCTTCCCAAGAACCTGTTGTCACCACTCACTAGGAACTATGTAGCCAAGTGTGTGTGAGAGACCAAGGACAAGCTTAACCTTTGAGCTTCAGTTTACCATCTATAAATAAGGATGTTAACCACACTTAGCTCATGGAACAATGTGAGGATTAAATGAGATTGTGTTTTATGAAGAGCTCGGCACAGTGCGGGATAGTAATCTAATGATTAGTAGAAATAGTGTGGTATTGTGTGCAGCGTTGTTGCTGTCATGTGTGCCTTTGTATTTGTAGGAAACAAGAGGGCAAGGACCCTGTTTGGACTGCCTACTTTCTGATCAGTTACTTCTCACTCATAGGCAGTTATGTGTGCTTAAGTCTGGCACCAGGAAATTCAACCTTGGGCCTTTTATTTCTAGTTCTGCATTCAGTGCCTTGCACGCTTTTTATTTTTGTAGACTGTATTATACCAAATTTAGATAAAAGATTCTTCTTTGCTTTTCGTGTGATTTTATCCTTGTGACTGAATGTTTATTATAGCTGTGGAGGGTAAGATGGATGAAGTGGCTGTTTCTCTATATCTTTTATTTTTGTTGTTTCTCTATATCTTTAAAACTATATCTTTATCTCTTTAAATCTGGTCGGGCATAGTGATGCATGCCTGTAATCCCAGCACTTGGGAGGCTGAGGCAGGAGGATCACCCCCAAGATCCTGGCCAACCTGGTGTACATAATGAGTTAAAGGCCAGCCTAGGGGCTGTGGGGAAAGAGGAACCCTGCTCCACTGCTGGTGGGAATGTAGACTGGTGCAACCATTGTGGAAATCAGTATGGAGATACCTCAAAGAATTAGGACTGGAAGTCCCATTTGACCCCACTATTCC
>NW_004624917.1:1338605-1370179 GCF_000247695.1 Heterocephalus glaber
ACTCTGAAAAAGGAGATCAAGGAGTATATAAGAAAATGGAAAGACATCCCTTGATCCTGGGTAGGAAGACTCAATATTGTGAAAATGGCCATACTTCCAAAACTACTATATAGATTTCATGCAATGCCAATTGAAATTCCATCCATATTTCACAGAACTAGAGAAAACAATCCAAAAATTCATTTGGAACCAGAAGAGACCTAGAATAGCAAAAGCAATTCTAAGCAACAGAGACATGGCTGGGGGTATCACAATCCCCAATTTGAGACTATACTACAAAGCTACTGTGATAAAAACAGCATGGTACTTGCAAAGAAACAGACCCAAGGATCAATGGAATAGTTTAGAAGATGCAGAAACAACTACAGATACACTCAGCCAACTCATCTTTGACAAAGGAGTCAACCATCCTCATTGGAGGAAAGATAGCCTATTTAATAAATGATGTTGGAAAAACTGGATTTCAACCTGCCAAAGATTGAAACTAGACCCATATCTACCACCATGCACTAAACTAAGATCAAAGTGGATTAAAGATCTAAATATTAAGATAGAAATATTAAACTTGCTGGAAGATAAGTTAGGTAGAACTCTCAATGACATTGGCATAGGAAAAGACTTTATGAACAAGACCTCAGTAGCATGGGAACTAGCACAAAGAATCAACAACTGGGATTTCATCTTATTAAAAAGCTTCTGCACTGCAAGAGAAACCACCAAAAGAGTTAAGAGACAACCTACTATGTGGGAAAAAATTTTCAGCACCTGCACCTTAGACAAAGGACTACTATCTAGAATATATAAAGAACTGAAAAATATCAGACCTCCCAATTCAAATACCCAATTCAAAAGTGGGGATCTGAAATGAACAGACATTTCTCAGACAAAGAAGTAAAAGCAGCCAATAAATATATGAAAAAATGTTCAACATCACTGGTTATTTGAGAGATGCAGATGAAAACAACACTGAGATTCCACCTCACCCCAGAAAGAATGGCTGTTATAAAGAAAGCATCCAGTAACAAATGCTGGCATGGATGTGGGGAGAAAGGAACCCCTCCCTATTTTTGGTGGGAGTGCAGACTGATGCAACCACTGTGGAAATCAGTATGGAGATACCTCAAAGAACTAGGCTTAGAGGTCCCATTTTACCCAGCTATCCCCCTGCTGTGTATCTTCCCAAAAGAATTAGAATCATACTACAGTGATATACGTGCACCCATGTTTATAGCAACACAGTTTGTAATAGCTAAAGCTTGGAAACAACCAAAGTGCCCATCAATTGGAAACTGGATAAAGAAAATGTGGGGTATTTTTATAAAATGAAATACTACCCAGCTATAAAGAATGAGAAACTAGAGACATTTATAGCTAAATGGATGCATATTGAGGCCATACTCTTAAGTGAAATAAATAGAACACACGTGTAAATACCGAATAGTTTCTCTAGTGTGAGAAACTGAAAGTGTAATTAAGGATTAAAATGATTAATGGATTTTATGCATAATGGATAATTTGAAATACAAAGAAAAGGTTCAAAGGGGTAGGGGTCGCAGGAGGGGGAGGGGAAGGGGAGGGATCAGAGCTACAGGCTAGAATCTGGAAAGAATCCATATATAGATTGTGTTTAAAACTATAGAAAGAGCTGTAGATAGAGACTAGGCTGGAGCTCATCCATGGGTTGGGAAGAAAGAGTCACTGAGAGCAAAGGAGAGGAGGGTATGTTTCCGGAAGAAGCACATACAACTATGTATAGTACACAGTACTCAATAGTGTGATAAATGACTGTTACTCTTTTAGGTACTTATCATAACATGCTGTGCTTTTCATCCTTTAGAGCATAATCTGACTTATACAAAAGAGTTTAGTGTAAAACAGTGTGCTGCTATGCCAGTGGTAGCCTCATGTATCCCGTGTTTAACTGCATATTTGGATAATATCAAGGGGCCAACCCAGATGATTGACATATACCTTCTCAGTTTGCACTTAGAAGTTGGCACTCTGTGTGGTACTTTGCAATACACATGGATGAAATTGCCTAATAACATATTTCCCAGATTATATTTCCATCATGTGTCACATGACTGTATTGACATTTAAATCAAAAAAATATTTGACCTATGTGGAGTCTACTAGTTAATTAGAATTTTTTCTCCAGACCACTATTTGTTCAATATTAGTTTTGAAAATATTTCTAAAACAAATCATATCTTCTGATGTCTTGTTAATGGTTGAGATTTTTTAAAAATTATATGGAAAAATGCTTAAGTACTTTTCAGTTTTGCTTTGGTTTAGTTCTATTATATTCGAATATTATTGTAGGGGGTTTTTCCTTGCATTGCTTTTCTTTGAATAATTTTAATTTTTGTATATGTGTGTGTTTAGTGAATGATAATAAAGTTATACATTATTTAAAAAAAAATTTTCAGGGACTAGGTCTCTCGGCGGGGAATAGAACAGGTAGAACAATGGGGGCTGAGAAAATCACTGCTCTCCACCCACTTGAGCTCAGGCGGCACCCTAGGACCTTTCTATATGACCCTACACCAAAGCCCAAACCTCAACCATGTTTTTGCTCCTGTGCCCTCCCAATTTCTCTATTGCTGTTGAGCCTCAAAGCCTGATTTGTCTGTGTAGTGTGCTGTGTACCTTTTCTGTTGTCCCTGCATAATTTCTCTGCTTGTGATTTTCAATAACTATGGGTATACACTTTGCAATTGTTTGCTTGCCAGACACAAAGGCCTGGAATCTATCTGTTGGCTCTACCACATGGTAACATCGGGAAAATCATAATTTTTAAAAGTGAAAAGTGCAGTTTCAGAACACCAGCCTAGGTTTGAAAATTCTTTCGTTTTGTTTTTTTTTTTTGGTACCAGGGATCGAACTCAGGACCTTGTGCTTGCAAGGCAGGCCACGCAACCACTGAGCTAAATACCCAGCCCTAAAACTCTTTCTTTTCTTTGTCTTCTCCCAGAACAGAAGAAGCCTGGGCAATTCTCTTTTACCTGGAAATACATTTGGCCATTCCCTCTTTACTTGCAAACAGTCCTCTTTCTCCTGTGGATAACCATCTTCACACCTGGAAAATGGGCTTTCCAATATTAGTGGACCATTAGCTTTCTGTTGATGAGCCATCCTCCCCCACCCCCCAAACCAAGACCAAACTATAGATTGACAAATTCCAAAGATTTCAAGTACCAAAAACACATAAATGTTTCCAGCTCCAAACTGTAGCACCTCTCTGTCTTGAGGGCCCACACCCTATTTCTTTGAGTACTTCTTAAATTTCTCCCCAGTAAACCCTTCCCATGCCTCTTACTGACCCATCCTGAAAATTAGTTTTCTGTGATAGCATCACCAGACTGAGACTAAGAAGTTTCCTAAAGCTGAGATGAGGAACTTAATCAACCCTAAACATAGACCATTTGGAGGTTTTCTGACTCCCATCAAAGGGCGTCAGTGAACCTGTGAACCTATTCCTTGGGTAGGGTGGGTTGAGTTCCTTATTTTAGCTTCAGAAACTTCCTTGGCCCCTGTCTAGTGACAATACTGTTAACACAATAATGGTGATGGGATTGCTTTGCTAGAAACAAGACCAAATGGGAGAATTTTACCTTTATATAATGAGCAAATCCATAGAAACAGGGCAAGATGTACTTGCTTTGCAGTAAAACTGAGATGATCAACTGTAGGGCATTGTGGAAGAGACTGACCTGGAACTGGAGCATGCAAATTCACTTTAACTTATACAATTTAAGCCTTGACATTGAGACTCAACTTTGTAGAACACAAAGAGACCAAAAGAGAGGAATTTCTTTCTGTGTGGGCACAATAGAGTTTACCAAAAAGAAGGTGAGTTCTTCCCACTGGGAGACAGTGAGAGGGTCACATGGAATGTTCACCTTTTGAGAGACCTAAACCATTAACAACTGCTTCTAATATGTAGTTCAAGATTCTGACCAATATGTATGAGACAGGAAGGTAGGGTGTGTGCCTCCTGGGAAAGGAAGCATGTCAAGATCTTGGAATACACTCACAGCACAATTCCCAAAGCCCTGCATGTGGACTTCTCAGAAGAACACCAGCAGGTTTTTGATAGGATGACCTCATGTCAGCCTGAGGAGTGGGTGATATAAAAAGGACAGTCCTCACTGAGACTTTGCCACTGTGATCTCCCTTGCATGCTGGGCTACCTTCATGCTGTACAGTGTACTTCTTTTTCTAATTTTACTTGGCCCAAACTTGCTCTGCAGAGCCTGTTTCATTTCCTGCCTTTAATAAAACTTTGTTACTGTTTGTGCTTATCTTGGCTAGTTCTTTGCTCAGGACAGACAGAACCTAGAAACCATCTCCAGAAGGAGATTCCAGCATCCCAAAACTGGAGAACAGGTTTGTCTATTATAGTATAAGAAATAAATAATGTATTGCTTTTTTGAGAACTATCAGACCCCAAGATAATTGCATTTATTTTCCCTCTATTATAGAGGGTTTGGCCCAGAGAAGACCATCAGGACAGAGGACACTCAAGCAAAGGATGCTAGCCGCTCTTCAAGGATAACAGTGACACCTTCCAGGACAGCTGCAGGGAGTGAGGAGGGCTAGGCTGGAGAGCAGTTCTTTGAAAGAAACACCCCACCAGCCCTACCTCAGTTCCCAACCCTCTCACCAGCACTGTAAGCTTGGGACTTTTTCAGGATAAAAAGTAGCCTTTCCTCCCGGTTTGTGTACATTCACAGCAAGCCCAGATAGAAGGAGTAAGACTTTCGAACAAAACACTGAGGGCGTTGGCCCAGGTGTCTCTCTGTGAGAGTAGTGATAGTTAATTGAACAGGATGCACAATCATTAAATAATGAGTACTTCTTTTGTAGAATTCAGCTTTAGCATCTAAAAGGTTTCTACTGATTATGTTTTATTATCTAGTTTGGTAAGCATCTATTGTAAAGTGCTATTAGATCATAATGAATTAGCTTTCCTTCCTCAGAATTGTCACCCTAAATGTACTTAGCTGGTTCACTGGTGCCACAAATATGTAATTATTTTTTTATTAAGCAGTTTTCTTGCCTTTTACATATGATAAAGTGCTTTTTCATTAGTTTTACCTAAAAAGAAAAGATTTAAAGAATTGTGAAGTGTGAAGTTCTTGGCAATGGCTATATTCTCACAAAATCCCAAGCTCTCAGCACTTCCTCGTCCCTCTGATACTGCGTAGAATTTTACCTTTGATCTACAGATCAAAAACCACAGTGAGAATCTCATTAAAGCTATAAAACTTCTCCCCAGAAAATAAATGTATACAGAAAATGTTTCATAAAGCTTCAAGAGGTTCATGGATACCCAGAAAGCTATTCGATGGAACACTGGTTAAGAGAGTCCAAATTACAGAATTTTGAAAATCTTGAAAAATTACTTAAAACAATGAATTTTCTGATTTTCTACACTTACCTTTTCAGGTATTTATGCAGTATAGAAGCAAAAGGTCACTGTTTATCACTGTAATGGCAGAGAAGGTGAAGGTGTTTTCAGCCTGGACTTTGTTGGTTAAAAACTAAACATGCTCAATTCTCTTCATCTTGCTGTATTAGCCAAGAATATACTGTCTGGTCACTTCTCCCAGGTGAACATGAAAAGGAAATTAGTCATTGCAGCGATGTCAAGTCTTGAAGAATTGAGAAAATATGTTGTAGCCTAGAATTTATTGAGTACTTGTTCTATGTTAGATATTTTGCTAAGCACCGTACATGCATTCTTGCATTTAAATTTTACAATAAACATATGAGAAAACTACTATTTTTTTGTCTCCATCATACCTATCAGGAAATTGAGAGGAACACAGTAACTTAGCTAAGGTCACACTGGTAGTGACAAAGCTGGGACTCAAATTTTTCTTTTCCAATTTGATTTCAAAGAAACAAATGACCTAAATCAATTTGCACCTAACCTTGATGTTGTGCAAATTTATTTATAATAAATTGTGAAAGAAGGGGCTATTGTCCTAAATTCAGATAATTTTAAACAGTCTTAAATCCAGGACATAACTTCCAATCTCATTGGTCCAGAAAAGAAGCAAAGACAGAACAATAAATCTGTTCTACAGAAAAATTATCAGAGTGTGTGGAGTCTTCCAATCTCACAGACTTCTCCCCTTTGAATGAAAACTGCAAATCACTGGGTTATTATGTACAATAAGGAGCGAGTCCATCAATCTCCTTTGCCATTCATTTGCCACAGATTGATTTGACTTTGAGATAACGCCTCTCTCTGATCCCCCAGGGCCATCCTGGGAACAGTCTCCAGAGAAAGCTGCAAATACAGGAAGAAGGCTAGAGGCTCAGTCTTAACAGAGTTTTAGATGAGGAATGGCAATATTTGGGAGTATCTCAACATGCTGGTAGTACCCAAGAGAATCTTTAAGATATAAGCCAGCAGTAAAACACATACAGAAGTGAATGGCAAAGCAGAAACTGAAAATTAATTTTTATAACCACTCCTATTCAGTGTAAAGTTTTGCTCCTAGGGATATAATATTCAGATGTCTGCTGCAAATATAAATATGTGCTAAATATGCACCAAAGTGGTTAATCATGTTAAAATTTAGGATTTGTATACACAATAAACTAATGTTCAGGGTGGTTGACTCACTTGAGGCCTCACTGAAAATTGGTGGTGATAAGGCTTATACCAAAGTTTGTCTACTATACCTCATTCCTGCTCCAGTCTACTCTAGACCAGAGGTTAACAAACTTTCTCCTAAAATGTCTGAGGTAAATATTTTATACTTTGTGAGCCATCTTGTCTCTGTGACAACTACTGGACTCTGCCATTGTAGCATGGAGGCAGCCATAGACAGTACTAATGAACAGGTGTATTCCAATAAAGCTATTTATAAAACACACTGCTAAGTGGATTTAGCTAACAGATGATGTTTTGCCAACCTCTGCTCTACTACAAATTTCAGCTCTGCCAATATATTTCTTATAGGCTTTGACTTAGTCATTTAGTCTCCTTCAGCCTCAGTTTCTTAGCCCAATAATACATAGTTTTCCCAATAATGGAAACAGTTTTTCTTAAATAAATTTACTGAAAATGGCTTTTAATAGAACACTGGGAGGACATTACTATTTAGATTTATAAAATTATATGTAAATATTTGTATATATATGCATATATACATAATGTAATGAATCCCTATAATGTGCTAGACACTATATGATTATTTTACATGTATCATCAAATGGCCCCAAATATTCAAGACTAATTGACCACTTTTCAGTCCTTAACCCACTTGATCTTCCTAATTCTTCTCTTTAGAAACCCTCCTATTTTTTGACTTCCTAAAAGCTCTTTTTTGTGTCCTTTTATATCATAATTCAAAACATGAATGGCTCCGGGATGAGGCAGATAATATAAATGAACAAAGTTGTCTCTTATATTATATTCTTTTCACAGACATGTTTCATACAATAGCAAGTATATGAGAATATTCTTATCTCCCACAATAACATAGACAGACCCATTAGTATTGAAACTCATGGACCATGTGGCCTCTCTTTTGTTTTCCCACATTTGATGGAAACATGGATACATGCAAAATTTCACTTTCCACATTTGTGTCTCCTAGGAAACACAGCGGTACACCTAGGTAAAACCAAAAAAAAGGCATCAGATACTTGGTCCTATGACAGTGGATTAAGTTGGAAATGGTGGCAAGCTAGCACCCACACACCCTATCTAAAGAAGAGGTTTCTACCTAGCTCCAAGTTACATCTCCCACGTCTTATTTGCAATAGATGCTAGACAGCCAGATTTTATGTAAATATCTGAACAGTTAAAGGTTGGCCAGTGCTATGTGGGTGAAGCTCAACAACTCTTAGATTAAAATTTGGGTCATTAGTTTGAATGTCTTTGTGATCAAAACCAGATTATCACTTCACTGACTCTTGTCCACCAGGGGTACTCCTGGTTTCTTATGGAGCCGTATTCTCATTCCAGTTCTCTTCCTGAGAAAAGTCGATCTTCTCTGTGACCTCTTCATTCCACAAAGACTTGGCTGATACTTGTATTTTCACATATTATATTCTTCTTTATATAATGGTTACTTACAAAGTTGTCTTACCAAGTCCATGTAAGCTTATTATGGGAAGTGGCTGATTCTTATCTGTATATGTATTTTACATAGCACCTAGACCCATTGCTTTGCCATAAATGTGTCATAAATATATCTTGATTCATTAATATTTAGACTTCAAACTTCTATAACAAAAATGCTAAAAGAAAAAAATGACTGGTATGTCAAATGGTTCTAGAATAACATGTCTCCTACTCTATAGATTCTGATCTGTATAGGGCAATAATTTCTTTCTTGAACTCCCACAAAACTCTTATTGTGCAAAAACAGCTTTTTTCCTGGGACAGCGGTTTTTCTAAAGCAAAAAGTATTCTGGAGGGTGAGGGAGGGGGGTGTAAAGGCTCCATGGTCAAGTTTGAGAAATTCTGGGCTTAACAATACTTCGCAGGTCTCTATTACAGCATTTCTTAGAGCTCTTTCTGTGCTAAAATGCACTGTAACTATCTAAAAGAGAAGCAGAGTACTTTACAAATGCTTTTGCCACTGGAACCATTCTGTGCAGATCATGATTAAGATCTCATGGCACTGGAACACAGTTTGAGTGGAACACACATTAAGTCTGAATTCTTGGAGTTGAGCCCTTCTATGATCTTTCCCCTACCTATTTTTCCCTATTATTTCCTACTAAACAAATCCTTCATTCCAGAACTTATGCTATTATCTGTTGCCCAATATATTCATTCCTACTTCAGCACATTTTCTCTCAGAATTTTCATGGCCTAAAGCATCATTTAACCTCCATCCTCTTCTCTTTTCCAAAAGACATAGCTCCCTATGTCCCATTATCTATCTTTTATGTCATCTGCACTCTCTCCTGTTTCTTCATTGACTCCAATCAGTCTTATGTTATTCTTCTTTGCATCATCTAGCATCTGCTGGATTGATTTCTCATGGTCCCTTACTATTTTTTTTAAATTTTTCTTTTCCTGGTCTCTATTTGCAATCTTATCTTCTATATCTGAAATTCTGCCCTCACATTGGCTCATTCTGCTTCATAAACTTTCAGTGGAGTTTTTAATCTCCTGGAAATGTTTGCATCTGTTTTATGGATTCCATTTGTTTTCTATGTTGGGATTCTATCATGTTCCTAAGCCCCTTTATTTTTTCATCTGTGTCTTCTCTAGATTTATTAATCATATCTTGCACTATGGGCACAATCTCTGCTGTTATCTGAAAAATTATTTCTGATATCATTTTTTCCAGATCGTCTTTTGTTGCTAGTTCAGGGAGTCCAGGTGGTTGTCAGATTGTTCCATCTTGATTCTCTTTGTGGTTGCTTTAGATGATCTGGAAGTCTGGTTTTGAGACTTATTTATGTGTCTTCTCATTTCAACAGGGTGGGGGGGGTGTGCTGCTCATGCCTATATGGCTCACCTCCTCAGCTCTGGGGGTGGCTCTGCTCCTTGGTGCTGGGGGCAGTGGTACAGTGGCCTGGAAGGCTCACCTCCTCCTCAGAGCTGGGGTGGCTTTCCCATTATCTATCTTTTATGTTCCTATTTTTTTATATTTTGGATTTCTCATATAAGAAAAGCCATGTGATATTACAGAGCAAATGCCTTGGTATTTTTGAGAAGGCACAGGATACAGTCCCACTGTAAACTCCTGCACTGATTCCACCCACTTCTTGGGGCATTTAGTCCATGTTCTTTTAAATAGTCAGAAACTGAAAGAGTACTTTCTGAATCTTTGAAAAGAGCAATCAAAAGATATCTGAAAGAGCTCTCACACTTACCAATTTTCCTTTTACCTGCAAGAACTGAGAGGCTTTGAAGAATAAGAAAAAAAGAGGCAAATGTGTGCATCATCAAGACTCTGTGTTAGGGAAGCAGCCAGGGAGAGACAACTGGGGCTGGGGAGGAGCGGGTACCAGGATTCCTCAGACCTGAGAAACCAGCTGAAGATCTGGAGTCAAACATTATAAGGGAAGCCCTTATTGTTTTTCTTATGGTGATTACAGCTTGGAGAAAGGAGGGTAATACTAGAACGCTGCTCTTTATTCCCCAATACAGTAAATGCGATTGAGTCTAGATATTTCATTTTGCTTATGGTTTCTTGGCCTGTTAATTTCTCAGAAAGAAGAAAAGAAATTTGAAAGTGAGAAATATTTACTTATGTATGAATAAATATTCATGAAAATGCTAAACAAAAGTACAAAACCAGTATTTATGCCCATTTGCATGAATTTTAAAGCAATATGAATCAAGAAAGCTCTAACATTATCATTTTGAATTCCCATAAAGGGACAGAGAATAAAGCAATATGTACATTTAAAATTTATCCTGTGTATGAATAGATGCATATTATGTGAAAGAAATTCTTTATGAAATAACTGACTTTTTTCTTTTAGACCTAATAAAAACAGTTTGAGATCATCAAAATTAAGAGATCAAGCTCGTGCATAGCAAAGTGAAACATTTTAATCTGTATATGTAAATGAGGTAACAGCAACACATTCAACATCTGTTAAATTCACAATATATAATATTCATTTCATAAGGTCTGAACCAGGCATAAGTATTATGGAGAGGGATCCAACTGCACTGAGAGAACTGCTTGTCACATTTCTTTCATTTCTCATTTACATTCAGCTATATGCATAAACAAGTAGTTTAATATCTATACCAAATAAAAAATATATTGCACTAGTTTGAGCTTTGATGTACATGGTTTGTATGTGTGGTTTAATTTTGAAAAAGGAAATAATGGAGAGCTGAAAGATTATCAAAGTTATACCTAGAGAAATGAGAAATGATCACCTAAGCCCCTTCCCTTTTAAATAGAAGTCCATCTGGAAATGCATTCATTTTATATTTACAGAAAATACACAACTGCCGGGTAAATAATTATATCTCATAAAATGTAGATTATCTCTAATTAACAAAGAAAGACATTGTCTTTCGGAGTCTAGGAACATTATCTGGTGATTTTGTCACAACTGATTTAATTGTTCCACTTTAAGGATTATTTATCTTATTTTTGCCTCTTTCATTGCCTCTTTCATTGCCTCTTTCTAGATGCCTTATAAATTAGAACCACTATTAGCAACATCACTAATTTCCCCTAAAGATCATCTGAGCTTTCAGGCAGAAACATCGCACTCAGTTTTATTTTTCATAAAATTGAAATGGTTTTTGATGGCTAGTTTTTATCATCCTTAATGCAAGCCTCAGAGGTAGCCTTCTTTTTTTTAACAAATATGTAATTTCTTGGACTGAAATTTTTAACTGCAATATTTTAAAGGGAGGATAATGTTAAAATGGTGCTGGTTATAATAATTAAGCCCTTTGTTCCACCAAAAATAGACTCTTTAGCTAAAGGCCACTAAACTTCACAAGGTATATAACAAATCATATTTCAATTTATTGAACGTAGACTTTTTTCTTCCCCGTGTTTAGCATTTGTCATTTGGACACATAAATAGAGAATTAGATTCAGAATAAATTAAGCATAGTGATAATTTGTGGCAGCTCTGATGAATCATGTCTTTATGCACTGTGATTCCATGAAACGAGAGGGCCATCCACACATAAGACTGATAAATTGCTCCAAGTCCAGAAAGGGTTTGATCTGCAGAGCAGCTCTCTCCTTTCTTACCTAGCCAAAAATATATTAACTAGAAAAGCTTTATCTAATATTTCAAATGAAATTTAAAATATTACCAGGGCTGGATGATATCCAATTGCTAGGATTAAACATAACAAGATAATAAATAATGTGTTAAAGACAGAAGTGAAAACTAAAGGCGCATAACAGGGTTCATCGATGGGGAGGAGACTTGCATGGCTGAAGTAGAGAGGAAATACTATGATACAAAGGATGATGGAACTGAAACTGAGGGCCACAGCTACGTGGTAGAGAAGTTGGGATGGGATAAGATAGTTCATCTGCTGGTGGTGGGGTATGCCCAGGGACTTGTGTGTTTGCAGCATGTTCTGAAGAGGGATCTACAGCCATTGACAGGAGGGATTGTGAAAAGGAGCTGATTGTGGGGTTATAAGGGAAGGGTATCACAGGGGTTCAAGAGTAAAAGGAGAAACTGTTGAACACAGGCAGGAGGGTGGTCATGGCTAGGAAGGGGAATTTGAAGGGGGGGAATATTGGCAGCATCTCTTTCAACTGAGAGAAGGACTAAGGATTCTAGAATAACAACTGAAATTATTTGGGGATAAGAAAGCCTATTTCTCCCTATTAATTGTGCTATAGCCATAGAGTCCTCAAATCTGTGCATAAAACAAAATTTTTATTGTTTTGCATGTGTTTCCCACCGGTAAGGTTTCAATGTGAATTGTGTCCTTCAAGGGGCCATTGTAATTAAAGTCTTGGTCCCCAGGGTGGCACTGGAAATAGTAAGGATCATTAACCTTTAAGAGGTGGGGTTTGCCAGGAGGTGTTTAGGTCACCAAGGGTATATGTGCCCTTGGGAGGGATTGTCAGGCCCCACACTCTTTCTCTGACATCCTGTTTGGCAGCATAAGCTCTTCGATGCACATGTGTTTCCACCATGATGTGCTGCCAGAGGTTAAGCCATCCCCCTGCAGCTCCTCACCATGCTCTATCTTAGACTTTGAGCTTCCAAAACTGTGAACTAAATAAACCTCCTTTTCTTTGTAAGTAGCCCGTGTCCGGAATTTCGTTATAGTAACAAAACACTGACTAATACATCTACTCCCATATGTCCATGGTGGTCAGCTGGTCTCTGTGCCCCATTATTAGCCATACTCAGGGACATGTAGCACTGCCTGTAACTGCTGAAGAAGGAAAAACACACATGGCATCCCACAGCTTCTGCATGGAACAGACACATAAGACATCTGCCAGTTTTCATAACTAAAAGAAAGTCACAAGGCTCTGCCTAGCTTCAAAGGGATGGATATTGGTGATTAGAAGTATAATTTACTACTTTATGCTTTTGTGGGAAGACTGGGTATTTGACGTGTAAATATATTTTATAGACTACATTCTACAATAAATGCAAAGCAAAATTATTAGCTCCTTCTTTTTGAGGTAAGTAAGTATACCTGAATCAATGTGAGAGGATATAAAAATGTAAAGTAAAAAAAAATATCTTCAGCTGTGTATAGTCAGTTTCATAACCATCCAGTCTTCAAAATATTTAGCCAGTTAATAGGGCTTTCTCAAGTTTCTTATGGATGCTGAAACAAGTAGCTACAAACTTGGTGGATTAAAACAACATATCCTTAGCACTCTGGAGGTCACAGTCATTTTACTAGAGCAAAATCAAGGTATGTGAAGGATCACACTATCCTTCAAGGCTCTAGAGGAGAATCTGTTCCCTGCCTCTTCTGAGTTGTGATGCCACTGCCATTCCTTGGCTTGTGGGTAGTTGCATCACTCCAGTCTTATCATTGTGGGCACCTTGCCTTCTCCTATGTAAGAATTCTCCTGCATCTCTTCTAAAAACTCTTGTTATTACATTTGGGCCCATCCAGATGATCCAAGATAATCTCACCTCAGGATCTCTTATTTAATCACAATGCCATTCACAGGTTTCAGGGAACAGAGCCTTGACATCTTTGGAGACTGTTATCCAACCCACCACACTTATCATAGAATGGTACATTACTTCATGTGGCACCTAGTGTGTTTAGATAAACACTTCGGAGAAAATTCAACCAACACACCCTAAGCAGTACCTAAGTACCAGGCATAAGAAAGCTCTGAAAGAAAGTGCTAACTTGGAGCAGTGTTTAATTTTGCTTAAGACTTTAAGAAAAAGGGTCAACTGAAGTTCATCTAGCCTTGGGAATAGTTGGTACAGGATGATTCTTGGGAGAGGGAGGATTGCTCCTATAGATCAGCAGTGATTTGTCTTCACAGTATGGTTTTTCTTGAGATGGATGAGGAAGAGTTTGGGGCAAAGATCATGTGTAAGACTGCCTTGAAAGTAGAGACCAGCTGTAGGTAAAGAAGGCAGGTATAAGGACCACAATGAACATTTCTGAAGTTGGGCAGGGAGTTAGCTTAGTGGCGCCACAGCTGCCTGGCAAGTGCAAGGTCCTGAGTTCAATCCAGGTACCTGCCCCTCGCCCAAAAAAACTTCTCAAGTTCTTCAGTGTCTCTATTGGAAAAAACTTAATCTGTATTTATTTCATTTATTTATAGACTTCCAGTTAAGGAAGGACTTCTGGCTAAGAAACGGAGGGACTTCTGCTGCTGTCCTGGAAGTTTCTATATAAGCTGACTCTTTGCTCCCAAACTTTTTGTCCTATTGATGTATGGAGAATAGAAAGAAACTTAGAAAAGACAATGAACTTTCTGTATGAGAAAATAATAGATCTAAAAGGCAGAAAATGGAGGAAAAATAAAAATCAGGCCCAGTTAAGACAAATGAGAGAAATGAACAAAGAAAATATGCATTTATTATTATTCTTAGAAATGTAACTGTTTTTACCCTACTTTTAAAGACTTTAGGAGTAGATACAAGTTCTCTACCATGAAATTTCCCACTAATTATCTAGCCTTATTCCCTAAAATCAGTGAATAATGTAAGTTCCAAGTCCCATCAACTCTTTTGTTGACTATTGTTAGCTAAAATATTATAGGTTATATTTTTGCCCTTGTTGGGCAAGTGTTTTTCAATTATAACCTTACCTTAGATTTTCTTTACATGTAAAGCCATTTCAGTTGATAGTACTTGTGTGTAAACTAATTTGGGGCAGCTAGACATATCTGAATGACAATGTCAGAACAACCAACCATAGGTCATATTAATTGCTCAGCAGATAACCATAATTAGAGCCAAAAGAAATGAAACAAAAGACAAAATGATCAATTTGGAATTGTAAATAGACAAAGCTTTAAATTTTGATTGTTATTGAAAAATTCTACCTGCCCTGAATTCAGAGGATTTCAGTAAATATTATATGCTAGTCACATCCTAAATAGGCTTTTGTAGTCTCCCTAAATCATCATATCAATAATTGTCTATGGCATAAAGACAACCAGTCCACACATAGGGTTAATGAGGCAGTGTACACTGGGAGCAACCTGGATCTATGGGATCTTCAACTGTTATGGTTTAGGTATGAAATGACCTTCAAGATCTCGTGTGTTTGCAAGGTGAGTGGATCATGGGGCACTTTATTGGTTGATAAATGGGAACTGATGGGCTCATAACTGGCTCACTGTTAGGAGGTAGGGTCTTGTTGGAGGCAAGACTTGGCGGGGTGATCACCCTCCCTGGCCCCTCCCTGCTCTCTCTGCTTCCTGACTGGCCCAGCCCTTTTCACCATGCTCTTCCTGTGTTAAACCCTGCTTGATATGGACTAAAACTTTTGAAACTGTGAGCCATAATAAGCTTCTCCTCCTTTAAATTGCCAGTGTCAGATAATTTGTCCCAGCAATGAGAAAAGTGACTAAGACATCAACTATAAATGACATCACACCTCTTTCTGAATCTATAGATGTGTTTATGACCCATAACATTCATTATTCATTATCTTATTTCAAACTCACAAAACACATAGAGTTCAAGTAGCTACCAAATCCAGTTTGGTACAGGAACGGTGCTCAGAAAATGATATCATTTTTGTTTATATCAGAGCAGGTTCTAGAGCATAGATGGTCCACTCCCCCAACATTATTTCTCAAAATATGGGCACTGCTTTTTCTGACTGATGGATAGTTCATACTTACAAAGTCCCAAGGGCATGTGTCACTTTCACAGTCCTTACTAAATGAAAAAATTCAACTGAAAATGATTAGTCTCAGAATATAAATAGACTGCTGGACAGAAATGGATTATTGTAGGCTTGTAGGCTACAAAAATTAAGTCTTGTGTCCTACGCTGAGGACCCTTTTGTTATCTGGCTTAATTTCCCATGTAACCCTGCATGCAAATTGTCACCACTAAGCTCTGAACCCAAACAAAACCCAAGAACAATGTTCAAGCAGCCTTTCCCAATGCCTACATATAAGCAGCCTGTCCTTATGCTACTGCAGCCCTTTAATAGATTATACCAACTTTGTAAAGTCTCTTTAAGAAAATGGTTACACACAGAGAAAAGTAGTTATTTAATAACACTTTCCACTTTGGGCTTTATGTTGAATTTCTAAGAATTTTTCTCTGGTCATTTTTCATATTAAATTCTTGAACTTTCTTTATTAAACTATGAATACAAAAATAATTCAAATACCTGGAAGTGGGTGTCAGACTTAGCATTAAGTCACATTAATAATCTGTCATTGACTACTCACTTACACACACATGCACACACACACCACAGACATAATCTCCACCTCATTCCCTACTCTATTTATTGTGCAATATATTTTATACCTCAATTATTATATACTAATGGACTGTGTAATATCCTTTCCAGATTTCATTGTAGGTATTTTATAAAAATGAATAGATTCAATTACAGAAAAAAATTAAGTCCCTGCCTACTGCTGTTTATTTTAATTGTAAGGAGTTAGGAATTTACATTTTTCATGCTTTGGTTTGGATATAAACTGTGTGTGGGATCCAATTCCCACTGGTAACTCTTTGTGCATAATCTTTGCAATGTAGGCAAACCAAGACGTGAGTATCTGTGGTTAAGTTTTATACATTCCATTCTTAGCACATTAATGTGCATCTGCTACCTTTAGAGTTTATATCTAGAGAAAGGTAGTTTCATTCATTCACTTCTCAAACATTTATTCATTTATTGTTTTTCCTTCCTTGATTTAAGCATTAAGGACAGATCAGTGAAGGATAAAAGAGGCAAATCTCCTTGCTATGACGAAATGATACAACTAAAAAGGAAGCTAAGGTGTAGAAAGAACTGGGGTTTCCAAAGGTGAGTAAACTTTCCAACATTAAATAAGTTGGCTGTTCTGGGATGGTATTCTGAAAAAATCTGAGGAAGATGAGGAGGCAATAAGTGAAGGAAACAATAAGTGCAGAGGCCCTAAGGCAGGAATGTGTGTGGTTTCCCAAGATTAACCCAAAGGCAGGTATATCACAAGTAAAGTGACCAGCAGGGAGAGAAACAGGAGGGAAGGGCAGACTAGTAATGGTGAAAACTGTACTGGGTCTTGTGTGCTACTCTAAGAACTTTGGTTTTTACTCTGAGAAAGACAAGAAGTCACAATTTGACTTATATTCTTTCTGAATACAGTGTAAGTCTGGTGACACTCTAAGTAGCTGTTCTCTGTAAGGTGACCCAGAAATCCATGCTGCCTCTCATGTGGCTGTACTACCCCAAAACTCAGCTGGCACTCACTGACAAAGAAGCCAGCTGGACAATATGCAGAAAACACTTGCTTCTACACACATCCACGGAGAAGTCAAATTGTCTGTGCATAAAATCTGAGGGACGTCTGTCTAGCTGCTGTTTTCTCAGTGAAACAGAAATGACGATCATCACCTAAAACTAGAACAGAGGACTTAGGAGAGGGAGTGAACTTGTCAGTTAGAGTGTAAAAGAGTGAGGAGGCTAGGGAATGAAACATGATTTCCAGGCCGCTCTGAGAGACCGTGGTGTTAGTGGTCATGAATTTGGAGGATGTTTCTCTTCAGCCATGGTCAACTGAGTAGGTACAGGGTAGATGTGAAATAGGAAGAAAGTTGGGTTTTCAGAAGTCTCATTTTCAGTGATCATGATCTTGCCACTAATATTCTTAATTCTTTAATCATCTTTTCCAACTTAGGCTACTGAGATTAGCAAATCACTGTAAATGTGCTTCCAGTGCTCCAATCTAAATCCACTTTCTTTGGTTCCATACTCATGATCTGTTCCTAGCTTCTTTCCCTTTAGCACCCACCCTTCTGCCATGACTCTTCATCTCACTACCATTCAATCCTGAAGGACATGATCCAATCTTCCTCAAGTACAAGCAAGCTCAGCAGCCTCTTGTTGAGTTGCCAATTCCTCTACTTCCCTAACTCCCCTGTTTGTCTACAGCCTCCAGCCTCAATCAGTACCCTGATTTTGAGACTTTAGAATGTAGACTTGAGGCTGAGGCAAGAGGGTCCTTGCAAGTTCAAAGCCAGTTTAGACTCCATAATGAGTTCAAGGCCAGCCTGGACTACATAGCAGGACCCTGTCTTAAAAAAACAAAATAACAGAATATAGATTTGAGCAGAATCCTACCACAAATAACTATTCTCAGATGAAAAATGAACTAAGTACTACTGAGGGAAGAAGCAAGAGCTTTCAGTATCCTATCCTACCACTCTGGGCCCCATCTGCTCCATCCAAGAGCCAATCAGAGATAGTTGGGATAGCAAGTGACGTGGGGTGACAGACTGAACCACACAGTTCATGCTTCTTACCTCAGATTGGATGAGTGCTTTCACAGTCCAGATGGTTAATGCTGCTGTGAAGACCCAGTTAACATGTTCAGTTTACCACCTCGAGTAACTTGCTCCTAGGAAAATTAGAGAAATTTTTATCTAAACAAATAGGAGGTCAGCTTATCTTAGTTGAAAATAACAACAACAACAACAACAAAGAATCTCCACAGAAACATTTGGGAAAATTTCAGTTTAAGCAAAAAGCATTTCATTCATTTCATTTTAACAGTCTCTGTTGAATAAGCATGAAAAATGTTTTTCATTAGTCCTTCTTCCATATTATACCTGACAAGCAGGGGGAAATCATGAATTTTTTCTGTACTTAACAAATATTCTGTAGTGATATGGAGCAGCAGGAGAGACGTAAAAGGAATGGTAATTTTGCAAAATGGAAAGTCTTGGGCCAAAAGAGCTCATTTATTCCCAGGGAGGAGCAAGAATATGCTAGTACATGATAAAAATAAACTGATGAAATATCTAATACTGGAGATTATATGATTAAAGACAATTTATAATCAGTCTGAAAATGGGGTGTGGAGAAATGCTTCATTTTCATTATTTCCTTTAACCTAATTTATTTTCTCACATCCCATTCATTCAACAGGGGACCCCCCAACAGGTTCACCATAGGTAGAACTTTTTGTCTCATACCCTGGCTAATGTTTGCTACCATACAAGTAACTTTTTTCACAAACTGCTTTTCTTTCTGTGTCTAAGATTTTAATACTAATGTGGTTTTCCTTTATTTTAAAAGCACTGAGATTAATTGTACATGAGGAATATCTGGTTTTGAAATGTAAATGCCTTTGACATTTTACTTTAATTCCAATTGGGATGGTAATTTAAGGGTTTAATTAACAATAAAGATGAATCAACCTATAAAATGAATACATAAACAGGGAGCAGCAATTTACAAAAATGAAAGAAAATTTTTCTAATGCATTCTCTGGATTCTTATTAGAGTGGGAGAGTAGCATATGTTTATGTATCTTTTCACATGATTAAGAATAGGAAAGAGCTAGCTCTGAATGTTGCCTATTTAAGTAACATTTTAGGTCTGTTAGTGGTTGCAAATATCAGTGATAATAAATAGGGGGTGAAAAAACAGCGGCTATTTTTAAGCAAGAAAAGTAAAGCAAATAAGCAATTAAAGTCTAAAAGGAATACCTGCCTGAGATTTGTATAATCAAAAATAAGTACTCTAAATCATTAAAGTAGAACATAGAATTTTTATTGAACACTTACTATGAGTTCAGGAGTGTGCTAAATTTTGTATTGTCTCATTTATCCTCATACAACTTTATAAGAGATTCTATTATTGATCTTTTTATAGGCAAAGAGACTACAGATCAGAGAGGTGAAGTAACTTGCACAAGAGCCCCTAGATGGGGCCAGGTGTGGAGGCACATGCCTGTATCCCAGCACTCCAGATGGAGTCTAGCCTGTAGTGAGATCCTGCCCCCAAATAAAAAATTTTAAAAAGGACTGGGGATGTAGCTCAGTGCAAAAGGCCATGGACTCAATCCTGAAGGGAGGGAGGAAGGGAGGAAGGGAGGGAGGGAAGAAAGGGGATCACCTAAGTAGTAATTGGCAGGGCAGGATTTAAACTCAAGTGATTCAGACTCCAGATGTGTTATCCAAAGATAATTTCTTAAACTTTTTTGTCATAAAAACATCTTGAAATATATAGAATAGCAAGAAACATCTAAAATGTATAGAATATCTTCTTAAATCATAAAAAAAATCATTAAAAAGGAATCTTTTTCTTAGAAGGTTTAGAATTGTAAAAACTCTAATGAAAGTACATACCCTTGAAAACTTAGATATAAATTGGCATCTAATGTGAAATTTTTTATTCATAATGTGAAGTAATATAGTTCATTTTTTCCTATGAATTTTGTATTATGTCACAATTAGCCTTCAAAGGAAAATTCACGAGTTTATAACACAGTGGTTACTGAGTGCTTTTCCTTAAAAAAACAGAAACTATAAATGCATTTTTTAAAGAAAATTGGAACATAAGTAGGGAAAACTATGTAGATAATAAATTAGAAGTTATTCTTAAGCCTTGGACAGCATAAGTTACACAATGTTTTTGTATAAAATGTCCCTTAGTTTGATAATAATCCTTGAGTTGGTGTTATGGCTTATATTAAGATCCCCCCCCCCAAAGCCTCATACACTCATAGGTGAGGCTTTTGGAAGGTGACTGGATCATGGGTGTGTGATACATACTGATTGGTTTAGCATAGTTTTGGATGCGGATCATGGATTTACTGAAGAGGGAAGTCCCACCCTTTATGTGAGTAGCACCAACCAATAGGTTTGTAGCCTAGATGGAATAAATACTACCTACCATTCCATAAATTATTCCTCTCTGCCATGCTCCTCTGCCACATCCCTCTACCTTGGAATCAAACAACTATGGACTGAAACTTCTACAAACCATGAGCCAAAATAAACCTCTCCTTTAACTTGTTGGTGTTGCTATTTTGTTCCAGCACCAAGAAAGTAACTAAGGCAGATTTGGGTACCAAGAGTGGAATTGTTGCTGTATACTACCTGGCCGTGTGGTTCAGGAACCCTTGAAACAGTTTGTGGGAGGAGTTTGGAAAAGTTTACAGATACTAGCTAGAGAAGCAGCCCTAGAATGCTATGAGCCAAGCTCAATGGGAGATTCTGATCAGAGCTCAGAAGATCAGAATACTGATAGAAATGTAGCCAGTAAAGACCAGGATCAGGAGCTTTCAGTTGGAAACAAGGACTGCATTGGTAGTTGAACCCCAGGCCATGTGTGTTATGATTTGGCAGAAAATTTGTATTTTTCTCACACCCTGAGACTTTGCCAGAGATTGAGGTTAAGGGCAGTGGACTAATTAACCAGACAGAAGAAATTTCAAGGCACTTTAATGTTGAGGCAGTGACATGGATACTGTTGGGAGCTTTTAGCCAACTCTATCTTGAGAATCAAGAGCAAATGGCCCAGCAGAATGATTTTAAAAAATTGTTTTTCAGTACCAGGAATAGAACTCAGGACCTTGCACTTGCCAGGCAGGCATGGTGCTGCTAAGGTATATTCCTGCCTTGATTTTAAAATGTTTTGAGACTGGCCAATAAGAAAGCCCAAGTCAAGTTGTGGCCTCCAAAGGTCATAGAGGAGAACCTGGCTGCTGAAAAGATTAGCATTAAAAAGCCAAGAATTTTGGAACAGGACAGTAGAAAAGATGGCCTGAGGGCACCCTAAGAATCAGTAGGACTCCACCTTGTGCAGCCTCAAAATTGCAAAGGTGAAAGACTTTTTGCTTTAAGATGAGAGCCCCAGGGGACCATACTCCAGAATGGTGGCAGCCTAGGGAATTTGTTCCTCAGGATTGAGCAGAGCCATCCAGGTACTTGACCCCTACAGCCAAAAAAGAAGGAAGTCTGGCTACTGCTCCAGCTGATGGCACACATTAGCATCATCCACATGGTACTGTATTTCTTCTTCCTTTAAAAATTTTAATGGACAGGAAATGGTATAGAATAACTGCAAGTCATATAAATTAACTTTTTTGTTAATGTTTTTAATCCAGGAAAGAACATACTATCAGTCAATGCAAACTATTTGGGCATTTTCACCAGGCACTGTCTGGGCACATGACTGAGTGTAGGCCATAGATCCATCTTTACATGATCCAGAAAAAGATGCAGCTGCTGTATTTGGCAAGCTTCAGGTCTCCTTCTATCTATGGGTTGGGCTTTGGTCTTGGTTGTGAGTGATAGGGATTCTCCAGTAAAGGTCGATCTGTTTTCACATTGGTGACCTTTGACAGTTCTCCCAGGTCAGGCTGCACCCAGCCCAGTTTATCCAGCACACACTGATCAAACTTTGCCTGCTGCTTGCAGCAGTGATAAAATGACTACAGGCAGGAAAAATCAAGATAGGTCCAATATTCTGTAAAAGGTTCCACACAGAGACACTTTAGCTGCCTAAAGAAATCCAGAGCTCACTTGTTGACCAGCTTGCCCTCCTCCAGACAGTTCCTCAGGTCTTTCTCTTCCCGGCAGCACAGCATGATCTCCTTGTTGGCCTTGTCACACTGGGCCTCTAGGTGATGTGCAGAACACAATAGTTGTTGGGTCAGGAAGGCTTCCACCCAGATTTCAGAAGTCCTGGGAGTTCAGGAAATTTGCACCCGATAGGGCAGTGTGTGAAGCTGGGAGTGTGAAGCCAAAAATGCTGTGGAGATCTAAGTAGGCTGGAGAAGCCAGGAATGTGGATCATCTGAGGAAAACTGCAAGAAGTGAGCAGAGCCAGCCCAAAGGAGAAGCCATGAGAGCTGCAATGACTGACAGTGGTATAGGGGCAGAGCCACCACAACCCCTTGGCATTCACATCCTGCCACATAATGCCCCAGGTTCTAGACACAGAGCTACAGGGTTTAATGTTTACTCTGCTGGATTTGGGTCTTGTTTTGGTATCATTCTTTCCTATCACCCTATGTCTAGCTTTTGGAATGGGAACGTTTATTCTGTGCCATTGTATGGTGGAAGTGTTTGTTTGACAGTTTTTTTGTTTTTACAGCGACTCATAGCAAAGAGTTTGCCATAAATCTCAGAGGAGAATTTGGACTTTGACTTTTCAGCAATGCTGAAACTGTTAAGACTCGGGCAACTCTCAGAGATGGACTAGATGCATTTTACATGAAGGGATGTGCATGAATCTTTTGGGAGTCAGGGGTGGAATATTATGGGTTGTGTCTAGAAGTCCTCCTAAAGCCTCGTGTGCTCACTTTTGGAAGTGACTGGATTATGGGTATATGATACTAGATTAGTCCACTGATTGGCTTAACATAGTTCTGGGTATGGATCATGGATTTACTGAACAGGGAAGAACCACACAGTTGTGGGTGGTACCAACCATGATGCTTGTAGTCTGGATGGAATAAAAAGGGAAAGAAGAAGGAACGCTCATTTCTTCCTGTCTGCCGCACCATGAACTGTTTCTCCTTTGCCGTGTCTACCAGAGTTATCCTTACTTTATGTAATAATGGCCCCAAAGTGCAAGAGAAAACATAAAGTGCTTTCTTTAAATGCAAAGGCAGCAATTCTCAACTTAAAAAGGAAAGGATTAGGGGGCAGATGCCAGTATGGTGTTCTGTAGTACCTGTGATTTCAGGTATCTTATGGGGGTCTTAAAATATGTGCTGCATGAATAAAAGGAAACTACCATATTTATATCACAGAAATGGACAAAAGCTACTACAAATCAGGGCCTCTTTCCCATACTATACATGGTAAATTACACATCTACCAGCATACCATGCTTTTTCTCCATGGCATCAGAAAAGGATAATGACAATCAATTCTGTTTGAAAAGAGGATAAACAGGAGACACACAGCAGCCTCTGATTGGCTCTCCAGAATTCTGAAACGCACTGGGAAGCTGTTGCAAATATGTCCTCCACAGTGGGGTGGTGCTCTTTCAGTAGCTTTTTCTGTTCTCTGGACCCAGTGCCTCTGCCACTGTTCTAATTGACCTTGGTTCTGCCCTCTGGGAGATCCTTTCTCTCTTCCTCCTTGGCTACCTCTAAAGAACACACTGGAAATCTACCCTCCTTGGAGGCTTTGTAGCTATTTTAGGCTATTTTTTCCCATTGGAGTTTTGGCTTTTTATCTGATGAATCCCAGTCAGTTCTAGAATGCCACTGGCCACATCCCCAGTTTTTTCCAGATTCTAATTGCTAATAAAGTAGCCTACCAGGTTTCTGTGGATGAACCTCTTTACCTTGAGCCATGGTTTCTATTGGAAAAGATTTCCCACATGCCCCCTAAATTGATTCAGATTTCAGCAGAGAGCTCAACCCCTGCATCCTTGATTGTTTTTTCCAGGAGTATGGTTTTTCATCAGTCTTTGTGACTCCAGACTTTTTTCAGATGTATCATTTTTGGTTTTTCATATTGCAAGTCCTAGAATTTCTGAAATCTCTCCATTTCTTTTTATTCCATCTTACAAATCAAGCAGTTCTACCCTGAGCTCATCTCTTTCATCAAATACCTTGTCAAATACAGCCCAGCTAACGTATGAACATTACATCTTCCACTTCTTTGCCTAATGCCACAAGTTAAATACATCATCTGCTTTCCAAACTATTATGGCAACAGTTTTATTAAATGTTTCATGATTGCATCCCATGGCTTCCAGCCTCTAGTAATAGTTTTCTTCTCATTCTCTGTCTAGCCCCCAAGTAGTTCATATAATTTATTCATTTTTCTAACACCAGAGAATTCTACTTCCAGTACAATTTTTATGTAGGATAAATACCCAAATCTCAGTGAACTACAATAATGACATTTGGTACTTTATTTTTCATATGAATTAATATTGACTACCTGGAACATTGTTGATCTAAAAGCAGAGGAAAAATGTTTGTGGCTGGTCATGAAATGGATTTTGCAACTCTGTTACCCTAGCTTGTGTTCTATTAATGGAAAAAGGAAAGCAGGTAATGGTATTTATATGCAAATTTCCCCAAAAGACAGTTTGTCTGTAGGAAGCAATGAATTTTGAAAAACTGCAGTGTTCCACAGTAGTAGTCTATCTTATTCCAACCCCGTGTTTTAAGTCACTATAGTTTAATAGTATGCTACTGCCTGTTCAGACAATGGCTTAGCCTCCTTTTGATGTTGGGTTAGTAACATCCCAGAATGCTTTGAGATACAGAGGAAATAGTATTGTACTTTAATTGCTACAGTTTTCTGTGTGACACAGGTGTAAAGACAGTCAAGGCTACCAATTGAGATGAAGTTTTCTCAACTGGCTTGAAACAAAAGTTATTTCCAACAGAATGATTGAAGGAAGGTGCAAGCCCACAGTAATATGAGCCATATTTTTGCACCCTTTTTAGAGTGATTAAATAGTAAGTCATAAAAAATTATGTTCTTAAATGATGCTTTTCATTTTGAGAGATTACTTTTAATTACTTATCGTTAGCTATGGTTTAAAGCAGTTGGAGAAATAAATACTTTAGCCCTCCTCTTTTATAAGGTGGAGGATGTAAACATGCTCTGTCATTTATATTGCTACAAAAAAGCAATAAAGTGGAAGCTTGAAGCAATTACGCAGATGATTCAAAGAAACACTACACACACATGTATATACATATTTTTTTCTTTCTCTTTATTAAACTGGAATAAATACAGTCCACAAATCCTGACTCCAAAGAGCATGTTTTATTGGAATTTTTGTTTGGAGCTACAGCATCTCAGAGATCTCCCCTGATTTTCAATACTCCTAGGACATAAATGTAATGTGAGACTAAACAAGGGCAACAGGTAAAGGAGAGTGGCCATGCCAAAGTCAGTAAGTGGACCTCAGGTTAGTGCAGTGGTTTTCAGGGTGTAATTTTTATATTTCCATAGCTATAAGAACCAGAGTTATGCAGAAGTTAGTGTCATATTTGAGCACTGGAGATTGAGTATCTCCAAAAAGGAACTTTGATCACTTTTCAGGCCTCAGATAAAACTGGGAAAGAAGTCATTATTTAGCATAGGGGAAGAATTACTAATGTTCTAAGCAAAACCAATCTATTTGACCATATAAAACCACTGGCTTATTTATTCAAATTCTTATCCTTGGATAAGCCTTCACACATTAGAGGGGGCAATATGTTTTAATCAGTCTTTGTTTCAAATGTTAGTCTCATCTAGAAATGCCCTCACACACACACACCCAAGATATTATTTAGCCAAAATCTGGGCAGCCTGTGGCCCAGTCAGGTTTACACATGAAACTAACCTTCCCAGAATCATTTTAACATTAATTTAAAAATTTAAAATTCTAAGTTCAAAAACATAGTGTGAAAATGAAAGATAATGCTTTATATGTGCAATTTATGTGGAAGTGAGGAAAAAATTTTTTGGATGTGTGGATTTGGAGCCCTCTAACAAGATGATCTGTGTCTTACATTTTAAAAAGTGGAGAATAAATTAACATGTTTTAAGTAAATAAATGATATTTGTATACTTCATTTTTTTTTTTTTTGTACTGGGGATCGAACTTGGGTCCTTGAGCTTGCACAGCAGGTGGCAAAACCACTGAGCTAAATCTCCGGCCCTATTCTTTAATTTTCTTAGGATCCCATGCTTAAATAGATATTTTTTCAACTATTCCACCAAATGTCTGTCTCAGATAACATCAGTTAAAAGCAATTCTACTGTACAGGACCATAAAATTAGCAAGTACAGACAAGGAGATGAGACATACGAGTGTCAGAACTACTTATGAGGACAACTTAATTTTGCCTAAAGGTATCTTTCTTTTTTCCCCTGTGCATGCTACATATGTGCCAATTCTTGCTATTCAGTGTTTCAAAGGTCACTCAGAACCTGAAAATATCCATCATGACCATTCCAGCCTTTGCTAATATCAATCACATAACTCCTCTCTTACTATTAACTGCCGACCATTGTTTGAAAAATTGTACACAATGCCAGCTGATATTACAAGCAGGCATATTATGCAATATCATCTGGCCTATCAAGGCTGCTGGGCAGTCATTTATCTCTAGTTGACTGTTGCTTCATGCAATTTTTGTTTTAAATCTTTACTGCTTTTCCCATTCTTATAAAGCCTAAATCCATACGCATTGCATCCACTCTCAGTCTCTGATATATTTGAGAAAAGAAAGACTATATGATATAAATTTTCCCCCACTTCCTTCCATTCAACCACAACTTGTTTGCATCTTAACCTTCTTTTCTTTTTTTAAAATTTTATTTCATTGGTACATTTTAGGTATACAATATAATGACATTCACCATTGGAAATTTGCACCTTTACATAGTTTCTCTTGGTTCTTATTTTTCCCCCTTCCCCTGCCCTCCCTTCAACCCCTCCATCCCTCCCTATTTACAGAGACTTTGTTTCCATTTTTTTCATTTTCTCATATTAATTCCATTCCCTTCTTTCCTTTCCCCTACCCCTCCCACTTCCCCTTCTCCTTTGTCCCCTCTCTTCCTATTTCACATTATCTATTATACATTTCAGTCCTTATTTACACTTTCAGTTTCTCACACTTAACCTTCTTTTCTTACTTTCCTGTTCTCTCAGGGTTTTGTCTCTCTCCCTCAGCATTCTCATTTATTGACACATGATAACAATACATGGATCTTATTTCTATATTTTACCCTATATTATCATTTGATTACCAGATATCCTCTACTAGATTCCCTACTAATGCTTTAAATTTAACATCTCTAAATTCCTTAAGGGTCCGTCCAATTCTACAAAAGTTTGTAGATCTATAAAATTATCTAGATGGTTGTATGTATTCTCTAATTCATTTCTTCAGGTCAAAATAAGTGAGTTTTTCTCCATTCCTAGTACTAAAATTCCATAATTCTTTTATTGTGGGGAGTCTAACATCATATAAAATCCTTCATCTGGGATTTAGTCCCATAATGTAGTCACTTTGGCCATCTTACTTATAAGTTTATTCTTGTTCTAAAGTGAACTTGCATTTTCCTGCTTCTCCAAATGACAGGCCAAATGCAAGATCCTTGCCAATAGATTTCTTAAATGATAACCTAAAGTTGCCAAAATACTCCCCTGAGAGAGTCTTCCTGCATTCGGGCAAAATCTAAGTCCAATAAGCAGGGGCTCCCTAAAGGTGATACCAGCAGCTGTTACTGAGTTCTTCCAGGTGGGCATCTCAGCTAAGTGACAGTGCCATTGGAGAATTGGAATCCAGTGACAGTGACTCACAGCAAAGGCAATTTACCTTTCTTTCAGGCATGGAAGGACAAAACACCAAATGCAGCAAGTTGTATATTTTTACTCATAAAATGTATAATTTGTTGAAATAGTTTTTCTTCAAATGCTTTTATGGACGTGGCAGGCACGTACACTAATGATTCCCATATTAATTCAATGTTCAGTTGGTCATATTATTCCCAAACTCTTTGCACTTTTTAGACAGGTAGTGTTGTTTTCTTTTGATTGTGAATCACATGACAGTCATTTCCAAGGGACAGGCTGTCTCTGGTACATTTGAAAGTGCTCTGTGACTCTCCCTGAATGGTCTGTGTTGAAATTAGTAATAACAAGTTAGATAGACTATAGAGCAATTTTTAATGACTTCTTGCAATGTTGGGTTATACAGACCCCAAATTATAAAGAAACATATTACAAAGCAAAAGGAAAGGGGAGAGTTTTTAAAGTTGGGAAATATCTTTTGTCAAATTTACCTTATTAAGAGTGATCTTCCAATTTTAAAAACATTGGAATATTATTATTTTAATGCTGTCTGGTTTCCCTTAGACATTTAAAAACTTTTCCTCAAAATTTTTTTTTAAATGTACCAAAACCCTTAATGGCAGGATTAATTTGGTTGCCAAATTTATAAAAGAATAGAAAGGAAAAAGTGATGCCTGTTCAAAAGGAAGAAAACGTCTTTCATCATAATAACACAGAGAAGAAGTGAAGGGTCCTAGACCCAGAAGTTCACGTGAGCTCTATCAGTGCTCCCATTAAAATTCCCATCGCATCCCCAGATTGCTTCTGCTGAAAACTGCGCTACTTGGTCGGTTATCAGTCAGGTTTTGAGCAGCACTCCTCTCGCCTTTAAGAATGTGATAAGGTGTCCTATGGAGCAATCAAACTAATTCTGTTTTTCCTTTAATCTCTCAAAAGGCTGTTGCCCAGGGAGAAGGGAGCCAGGTGAAACTACTCTGCTCTAGGTAGGTGCCCAGGGCTCTCCCCACCCAGTCCCGCGGCCCCGCAGCTTTTCCCTGAGCCAGGGTAAGCTATGCACAGCTCATGCCAGCACAGTTTCACTTCTGCTTTTCTCTTTGCCCTCAAGAAACTCTCGAAGTGTTTTACTCAGTGCCCTGAGATGCTGAAGTGGTACAGGAACAACATGGTAATTGCATGTGAGCTACAGTTAAGGCCTCATGAACATTATGTTTATGAAGAATGTAGCTCTGATTTCTAAAAGCACTTTGGTAAATTATACAAATTAAATATTCATTACTTTGTACTTCATTAGTTCACATTTGGAACACTTTTTCTTCATTATAATAGCCTGCAGTAAAAGCTTTTTCTTCTTTTTTTCAATACATTTTATTCTGTTATTTTCAGAAACTCTACTCACTTTATGAGGGCAGACTGTACTTTTTCCATGGGGGTCATAAGAGTCCTCATCTTCTTTTTTAAAAACTGCATATTTATCTCACACAAAGAAAATGAATATGCATCTGTAGTTCTTATTTTAATAGTCAGCATAAAAGTATGTAAACTTTTAAGTCTGGTTTTCACATGAAGTTAACTTACTGCTCTTTATGCCTATAAACAAAATGTTATATCATTCGGAGAAACCTCAGTACTAAGATAAAGGTACTGTGGCGCCATAAACAACATGTACTTTCTGTGTTAAAATAACCTCACATGATTTATTAGTCATCAGATTCCCAGGAGTTAAAGATGCTATAAGTAGTAAGGTTGTTTGTCTGAGGTAGGTGAAAAATAGCCTTGTTTGGCACGTGGAAATTAAAATGGAAGAATTATGAGTGGACCTACTTTTTTTTCTACTTCTAAATGCCCTACTCAGGTAAAATGCATTCTTCCCTGGACATACTCAGCAAATACTGAAAATGAGTAACAGCTTTTTGGATTCCATTTGACTCTGTGCTGCAGGACTCAGGCAGCCACAAGACATTACACAGGCAACTTAAAAAGGCACTTGTGGGCAAATTAAATGTCTGTCCAAATTAGAGCCTCTTGAATTTCTTTCACTTAAAGTTTACACAAATCGCAAGTAATGATGGTGTTTTACTAAAAGATATTGGGGGAAGAAGTGGATTCTAAAACAGATTTTTTAAATGGTCTGTCTGAACTTGAGTAAAATGATATTTAAATTTTAAAGAGAACTAGACCAGAAAGTAGAAGACCTGAGTTTGAGTTTTAATTGCACCATGTCTCTTAATCTTGATGACATCCTTAAAATCTTTAATATCAGTGTTCTGGTTGTGTTTAATGGGAATAATACTTCCTCTACCAGCCACTCTGGTTTGTTGTGCAAATACAGTGGGATTATGAAATGTACAAAACAGAAACCTAAAAACTTTTCAATTGTAAAATATTCTGACTTCATAATATTAAAAATACAAAACCAGGTGTGGTAGCATGCATGCCTGTAATCACAGTGCTCTGGAAGGCTGGGCAGGAGGATCCCAAGTTTGAGTCTCACCTGAGCATCTTAGCAAAATCTTATCTCTAAATAAAAATTAAAAAGGGCTTAGGAAATAGCTCAGTGCAAGGGCCCTAGGTTCAATACCCAGCACCACCACACACACAAAAAAATTCAAATCATAGTGCTGCAGCTTCCAGCATGGAGGAGGCTTCTGGGTAGGTATCCCACAGCTCCCAGCAGAGAGAAGGCTTCCGTGTCAGCATGCCACAGCTCTCAGCAGAGAGGAGGCTTCCGGGTAAGTGTGCCACAGCTCCCAGCACAGAGGAGGCTTCTGAGTCAGGGTGCCATGGCTCCCAGCCCAGAGGAAGCTTACAGGTCAGCATGCTACAGCTCCCAGCATGGAAAAGGCTTCTGGGTAGGTGTGCTGCAGCTCCCAGCACAGAGGAGGCTTCTGGGTCAGCATGGCACAGCTCCCAGCACAGAGGAGCTGAGCCTCACGGGTGCTAGCAGCACACACACACACACACACACACACACACACACCATCAAAATGAGAAGACACAAGCCTCAGAACCAGACTTCCAGATCACCTACAGCAACCCCAAAGGGAAATGGGATGGAACACTCTGACACTCAACCATCTGGATTCCATGAACTAGCAATGAAAGAGGATCTAGAAAAAATAAAATCAGAAATAATTTCTTACATAACAGCAGAGATTATGCTCATAGTCCAAGACATGATTAATAAATCTAGACAGGACACAGACAAAAAAATAGAGCTGAGGAACATTATGGAATCCCAACATAGGAAACAAACTGATCATAAAACAGATGCAAACAGATTTCCAGGAGATTAAAAACTCCATTGAACATCTATGCAGCAGAATGAGCCAATGAGAAGACAGAATCTCAGATATAGAAGATAAGATTGCAATTAGTGACCAGGAAAAGAAAAATTGCTTTAAAATTGTAA
>NW_004624917.1:1374809-1388216 GCF_000247695.1 Heterocephalus glaber
AGTGGGAGGGGCAGGGGAAAAGCAAGAAGGGAAAGGTAAAATTATGAGAAATGCAAAAAATGGAAACAAAGTCTTTGTAAATAGAGAAGGGTGGAGGGGGTGAAGGGAGGGCTAGGAATTGGGAAAAAATAAGAATCAAGATGCACCATGTAAAGGTACAAATTCCCAATGAGAAATATAAATTTGTTGTATACCTAAAATGCACCAATAAAGGAATTTTTTAAAAAAAAGAAATAATGAACAACTGGACCTTCAGCTCCTCTTCCCTCTGCAGAGGTTGAAGGTGGGACTGAAAGTCACAACCCCACTAATAATGAATGCCTGGGTCTTTCAGGGGACTTGACTGCTACCTACGGACCTCCTGTTGCCAGTCATCTCAGTGGCACACAAATGGCATTCTTATCACCCCAGACTCCAAGAGTTATAGGAGCTGTGTACCAGGCCATAGGGACAAAGTCCTAGTACATATATGTACCTCACAACAGCATGGATATATTAAAAGAAGCATCTGAATTTTTTGTTTTATTTTTGTTTATTTTGAGACAGGGTCTCACTATGTAGTTCAGGCTGTCCTTGAACTCACTATGTAGACCAGGTTGGCCTTAAATTTGCAAGTAAAGGTAAGGGGCTAGAGAATTTCCTACATGATAAAAACAACAGGCGAGGGTTAATAGTAGGAACAGTACTGAGTTAAGCAATAATGCCTGTTTCTGTTCTCTTTTTTTTTGTTGTTACCGGGGATTGAACTCAGGTCCTTGTGCTTGCACAGTAGGCGGCAAAACCACTGAGCTAAATCCCCGGCCCTGTTCTCTTATTAATCCACATGCATTCCTGATATTAACAATTATTTTAAATTCACTTTATTCAATGAGTCTATTCAGAAAAACCACAGAAACATGAGAGCTGGTATTTTAAGGAGTTTATCCAGCCGTCCACTCCTTGAATCCCTCCACAGCCCTCCAGCTAAAATGGTGCCTGGGTTTTGTGTAAACACTTCCAGAGATGAGATAGATATTCACTACATCCTGAAGCAATATATACCACATTTGGTGAAATGTTTACTGGACAAAAGCTTTTCCTATATTGAGCTGAAATTAACTTTCTATAGTTTTTTCCCATTGGACCAATTCTACCTTCTTAGGGTCTTGAGGCTGATGTTCACCTGTTTCATTGAGTTCTGTGTTCCTTTCTTCCTCACATTAATGTATTAAACAATTATACACAGACATTACATATTGTGCTATTGTAAATTCATCTCCCCTTCCTCCTCACCATGGTAACAGAGGTCCCCTACCATGCTCCATGTCTGGACCTCACCACAGGTCCTGGGGTCTGGGACACCTCTTCCATTTTCTATTTTCCTTTTTTTTTTTTTTTTTTTTTTGGTACCGGGGATCGAACTCAGGACCTTGCGCTTGCAAGGCAGGCGCTGAAACCACTGAGCTAAATCTCCGGCCCACCTCTTCCATTTTCTAAGAGGAAGGAAACCTATGAGAAATTCCTCATGAATCTTAGGCTATTCCAGGAATTAGATAAAGATTATATCATCCATTCTTCCCTTCAGCCCTTCAAATCAGGTTGCTATCGACACCTTCAAACAGATAATTTTATCTGTTTACACTTAGAGACTGTGTACTCTTGCATCTCCTAGTATATATTTCATTTTGGTGTTTATATTTTTATTTTTATATTTGTTTTATAGAGATATTTACAGAGTTTTGAATGAGGCAAGATATAAATAAAATAAATGGTGTTTTAAATTGACATTTCACAGATGGGGTGCTGAAGCTCAAAGAGGTTGAGTAGCTTAACCAAGAAATGATCAGACTCTGGAAATGGATTCTCCTGAGAATCTAATTTATAAACCCAAAGTCTCATTTACTACTTTTAATGGAATATCTATGTGGAAGAATAACTGATGCCCATTATTACACAAAATGCTGAAAGACCAAGCCACAAATCAAACTGCATATCAGAAGACTGCTTAGTTAGAGGCTCTGAAAAAAAGTGACATTTATATGAATACAAAATTGGCTGAGTGTTAATACTCTTTTAGAATGTTTCAAGCTGGGGTTTTTTTTAATGGTCATTAAAATTATAACATCAGCTCTTTCAGATACTTTTTTGAAGTGAGGCGATCCAAGTTTTACTTTCCAAATGTCTTTTCTCGCTATTGATTAGTTACCTACATTTTCAAGTCCAGAATTTACTAATACTGCAATTTTTAAAATATTTATATTTAACTGATTATATTTGAAGTATGTTTTTTATTTGGAGGGAATTATTTGTTAATATTTTAAAATACCGCAAAGATAGTCCATCTATTTAAATAGACTCTTTTTGGCTTCCATTTCATGGGATGACATTTTATTATCTCAATCTTAAATATTAGGGTTATGCTTTGTCTGAGACATGTAGGTCCAGGCCACATCCTGTGAAAACAGTGAAATAACTTTCTTTGAACAAAATGGGTGTTCTTTACAAGACAAAAAAGTCCTGGGGCAGGGAAGAATGGAACGTTGGTGCCCAAGATGGCGAATTGTTCAGAGACCAGATCCAGGGAAGTAAGTCATGTACAATGAGAAGGCGGCAGGTCTGGGGCTGAGAAAGAACTAATCAGTGGATATCTGTAAGGTCAGTGGTTTCCAGTTTCCTATCACTGTGTGAGGAGTTTAGGAGTTGCCACTCCATCCTAACAAATTGCACTGAAAAATCAACAACTTTCCTTATGTTTGTCAGAGATGTTACACAGCAGGGCAGATTGTTCCCTCAACATTATAAAGACATGAAAACAGCACAGTTTACCAGAACAGGAGCCTCTGTGAGATCTAGTGATGGGACAGGAAAACCTGAAGTTCAATGCGAACGAAGACTAAGTGTGGAGCAGTCACAGGGGACCCCAAAACTTTTGTGAAATTTACTTCCAGGGACCCTACCAAGTCCACATAGTTGAACATTAGAGAAAAACTCCCATCCTGCTTCTGCCGGCGTGAGGGGGAAAGTAACCATTTTTAAGTACAACAGAATACTCATTAACAGGTGAGTCCCTCAGCAGAAACCGTTTCAGTTTTATCTGAGTCCAAACTATCTACAGGGGAGAGGAAATACCAAATGCCAGACCTTCCTGCCATCCCACCCCACCTAAAGGTCAGGGGGTGTTTTGGATGGGACTGAGAAGAATTGATGAAAGTTCACAGCCCAGGGGCACAAGCTCCCAAAGACTAAGACCTAATCATAGGACTGCAAGGTGCTTTCCCTTCCTGCCACAACTTAACCCCATAGTATTAGGATGCTTTTTTGCTGCAGTTCTTTTTACTTCCTACATATGTCCTCCTTGTAACAAAGAAATTACCAGATATACATACCAAAAAGCAAAAAAAACAGTTTGAAAAGACTGAACGAGTATGAAAACCATGCCAGTAATATTGGTAGTATCAGACTAAAAGTTTAAAAAACAATGAATAACGTGTTAAGGGCTCTAATGGACAAAGTAGACAAGATGCAAAAATAGATAGATAGTATAAGCAGAAAGATGGAAATTCCAAGAATGGCTCAAAAGAAATGTTAGAGATCAAAACCACTACAATAGAAAGGAAGAACACTTTTGATGGACACATTAATAGACCAGACAAAGCCGAGCAATGAGTCTCGGAGTTTGAGAATATGACAATAGAAACTTCTAAAACTATCAGAAAAAAAAGTAGAATATCTAAGAATTGTGGGATGGCCTCACAGTGTGTAATATATGTATGATGGAAATACCAAAAAGAGAATAAGAAAGGAATTAAAGCAACATTTGAGGTACGAACACCTGAATTTCCTTTAAATTAATACCAGGTACCCAAACATGGATCTGGGAAACTCAGAGAACATCAATCAGAATAAATGCCAAAATTATATCGAGGAATATTATATTCAAATTTCAGAAAATCAAAATTAAAGGAAATAACTTGAAAGAGTAGAATGGCTAGGCTTAATGGATGTTAAGAGCACTGATTTCTCTCAGAAAATTCAAATTTTTCATCTTTTGCATATTCATATTATGAAATGTTCAAGTCTTCAAGGAAAAATATTTTAAATGTTACTTCCTAGGTGTTACGTTTGATGGACTTAGATAAAAGGCAAAATCAAGATTACTTAGGAAGAAAAAGAGGATAATGAAAATTGCATTAGCAACTAACAGTATTTTCCTCAGAGATTGAATCACAGGAAGAACTGGGGAAAAAAATACGCCCAGTGTTTCTCCTGATAGTATCTGTAAATATTGTTTTGAATGTAAAGTTTTGACAGTCCCCATTGAATTTTTCAAATTATGGTCATAATAAGCCATACTCCCCAAAGGCCATGTTATCAGCTATGTAAAATCAGAGACGTAATTTCGGAAAGAGAGATAAGTATGGCAGTTGGTTACACTTGCATTGATAAAACAATGTAAGTAATAGAAAATACATTCCTCTTTTTGTTTCATAATTGTGCAAATGAATAATAAATGAGCATAAAAGGGTACTAACAACCATTCTTTGGGGTTTTTTTAAAACTAAGGCATCTTTAAATTTGAGAATCAGGCTTCACAGGGTCTGTAAAAAACATTGCTAAAATATAATTTACTGAAACTGATTTTAAAATTTTTAAGACTTTAACTATTAGACTTTGGAAACCTAAGTTATATTAGCTTAGTGTTGGTGATATATAATTGATAAGAATTGAGAAATTGAAATTTTGTTAGCTCAGTCCAATTACATTTCAAAAACTAATTAGTGCTTTCAAACCTCATATCTTTCTTAGCTTGTCAAATAAATATATATTAGCAAAAGCATTAAGGTCTTGGAGTTAAAGTTATGAGATGAATACAGATTTCTCAGGCAATGAACTCACATGTGCAAAATGATGGCAGTTTAATTTTCTATATTTGTGCGTACTTTCTATCTTGAACCTCCATTCTACCTGATGGCAGTAGCTTAATCTTTGTAAATTCAGTGTAAAAAAAAAACTCAGTGTTTTCTCAATTAACACTTTTTCTGAGTTAACTTATATTTCCCTTTCTGCCTCAGAGGGAGCTTATGAGTTTGGGTGAGATCCTTGTGCCTGAACTCTAGAGAACATCCCATTTCTCATCCAGTCTTCATTCACAATCCAAAGGCACATCTGCTGCTGTGGGGATTTCCTCCTGAAAGCACATGCAGTGCTGCTTCCAGTATGCCATCTTCCCTGGCTACTGCTGTGTCCCTCTTAGGATCTCAGGAATGACTTCCCCTTTCCTATGGGGATGGGCTTCAAAACCCCACTTGAACAAACACAATGAATTATCTTCATTCTTCTCTGACTAGTCAGAGGTGGGGGTTAAACCCTGTGATGTAGGTTACGGCTCTAATGAGACCCTGAGATGGGTGGGTCGGTGACACATGATCTTATTCCACCAAAAGTGCTTAGGAGGAATTAGGGTGGGAGGCTGAGAGTGTTGGCTAGAAAGTTTCTTCCTTCAGGGAAAAATGGTTAGTATTTGTTCTCCAGGAGCCATAATGTGCCTTACATACTCACGAAATTCCAGGAACATGGATCTGGATGAATGTTAGTTTTCATGTGCCTAAGGGAAAAAACTGAGACCTTCTCAGATTTTTACTAGCATCTAAACTCTCCTTCTCAGGATTTGCTACATGGCCACCTTCCTATGAGATCTTTTATCTTCTTGGGTTGAGGGGGAGAAAATGCTTTGACATCATGTAGTTTATACACACAGATTTTCATGGAAAAAATTCTCTTGGCCATAAATATTTCAAGGTCATGGATTTTGAGGCCCAACATAGAAAGCATTGAACTTCAAAATTTTCTTCATTGCACTTCTGCCTCTGCCATGAATTTCAAAAATCATTGCATGGTTTAAACACTCATTAAATCATTTTAAATACTCTGGAATTCAAGAGACTGTAATTTATATAATTTTCCATATTTTCATTTTAAATTATTTTAATCCAACTAACTTAGTTCTGGGATAAACTTTTATCTTAATAACCAGCAATTGTACAGATAATTTCCTCTGAATTCTCAATAATTTCAACTTGAATATGACATTGTATTTACTTTAATTGGAGAAATTATAATCTTGTTTTAAATTTTTTAACCTTGTTTTCTACTTCCTTTTTGGCATAAGCTCTTTGCCAATAATTAGAAGAAACCTTTTCCCTTTGCATTGGTGTTTTAACTATAATACAGCTTTAAAAATTCTCTTTTGCATCCAGTTTTTAGACAACGTTCTTGTAACTTTCAGGTTCTTACATAAATCAACTTATATCCTTTTGTATCACCTATGTTTACTATCTTAAAAGGATTGGTTTTGTTTAATTTCAGTGAAATTAGCCTAATGTATCACTCAGTGCTTACTGAAGAAACAGATATAGATATACATATATATAAGAATTTACAAGATTGGCTTCCAGTGGCCACCCAGAGAGTCGGATGAGGAAAAGTGCAGAGGGGCTGTCTGCACATTGGAGACTGAAGGAGTCAGTGGAAAGTCTGGAGTGTCTTGGAGTGTCCCGTGCAAGACCGTATCAGGAGGCCAATGGGTCTGCACTGGAAGGCTGAAGAGTCAGTGCCAGAAGCTGAAGAGTCTGCGCTAGAAGCCAGGAGATGATGTCCAAGGTGAAGGTGAAGACTGGAGCTCCTCCAAAGAAACAGAAGCAGATTCGTCCTTCATTTCCCCTTTAGATCGTCCAGGCCTGGGTCTTCCACCCTAGGGTGTGGAATTGCTGAGCCAATTTAGTTGAGTTTTCTCTTACTCAAGTTGACACAATCAATCAGCCATCACACCTGCTTAGGGAAGGACTGAGCCTGCTTTTCTAATTTAATAAGAGTAACAGTTAAATTTCCTGTTCCATAATATAGAAATGACTTTCCCAGTCTCTTACTAGGATGCCAACCTTAGGTCATGTTTTAGTAAGTCAGTAATTACCTCAGACTTTCACTTAGCAAAGTTCTCTTCAAATGAGTGCTCTCCTCCTTGCAAAAGACAAGAATTTGAATTCCTTATATATGTCATCAAAAAATTAAATGACTATGGGGCCGGGGATTTAGCTCAGTGGTTCCACCGCCTGCCTCACAAGTGCAAGGTCCCAAGTTCAATCCCCAGTACAAAAAAAAATTAAATGACTATGGACTATAGATACTTTCTAGGTGAATATCATTGCTGATGGGAGAACCACATGGTATAATGATTTCAGTTAATAATTCAGTAACAACTTGTGAAATAAAAAATAAGTTACTCTAAGATTCAGCAAACCCATGTCTGGGGATATATCTGAGAGATACTTAAATATGTGCACCAGAGACGCATAAGAGGACAGGTTTCCAACATTATTCTAATAGTACAAATTTGATAGATTCTGAATGATCTTTAATAAAAAAGGAGAAAACATCAATATCATACAGCAGCTAAAAAATGATATCCCAAAATAGTGTTTTTATAAGAAAAACTTTTAATTCCTCCAGAAGACTTTTCTGACAATTGACTTGATAACATGTAAAGCATTTAAAACGTGTTTTATGTAAATAAATTAGCCTCAATCAAGCATAATAACAAAGATCTAGCAAAATACTTATTTTCCACAAAATGCAATCTTTTCTGAATATAAAGATGAATGCTCAGTACAACGAAGTTAAATGATGATACATAACTTCATGATACAGAAAACAAGTTGAATGTTACATACTTGAGTGCCCTGAAGTTAGCACTAAGAATGATATTGAAAGTGAGGTTTCTGATTAAGTTAGAAGGTGGTCTCTTACTTTTTGTATCAAAAAAAATAATGTTGAATGGGAGAAAAGCTTCAGTTTCAGATTAATATGTGAAGTGTGATGCAAAAGAAGCTGCAGTAATCAAAACCGTATGGTAGTGGCATAAAGACAGACACAACCAATGGAGTAGAATAGAACACCCAGAAGTAAGCCGTTATGCATATGGTCAAATGGTTTTTTATAAAGGTGCCAAGATGATTCAGTGGGAAAAGGACAAGCTCCACAACACATGGTGCTGGGAAAACTAGATAACCACAAATAACAGATGAAGTTGGACCCTTACCAAAAACCACATAAAAAATTTACACAAAGTGAATCAAACACCTGAAACTATAAAAATCAAGAAAAAATATAGGACAAAATCTTCATGCTATTGGATTTGGCTGTGGTTTCTTAGTTATGACACCAAAGGCACAGGCAATAAAAAAGAAAAAAAAAGATACATTGGAATGCATGAAAATTTTAAAATTTGTACTTCAAAAGATACTGTAAACAAAATACAATCTATAGAATGTGAGAAAATATTTGCAAATAATACATCTGATAAGGGATCAATATTCAGAATTTATAGAGACTTTTAAAAATTTGACAGTTAAAAAAATAACCTGATTTAAAAGTCGGGAAAGAACATGAATTGACATTTCTCCAAAAAGTTATATAAATGGCCAATACACACGGGTAAACATGCTCAGTATCACTAATCATTAGAGAAATGCAAGTCCAAACTACAATGAGAGACCACCTCATATCCATTAGGTTGTCTCATATAAAAAAGAAAATTCCAAATGTTGGCAAGGATATGGAGAAACTTGAGTTTCACGAGTTTGAGGCCAGCCTGTGTAGCTCAGCAAATTAGCAAGAGACCGTCTCAAAATAAATAAAAGGGCCAAGGATGTAGCTCAGTACAAAGGCCCTGGGTTCAATCTCCAGTACCACAAAAGAAAAAAAAAAGAATTGTAGTTTCTAGGATCTGGGGAGAGGGAAAGAGGGAGGAGTTATCATTTAATAGGTATAGAGTTTCAGTTTTATAAGACTCAGTTCTGGAGGTGGAGAGTTACAATGGCTGCACATTTAGAATGAATGCATTTAATACCACTGAACTTTACACTTAAAAATAGTCAAGATCATAAATTTTATATTGTGTGCATTTTATCACAATAAAAGTTGAAAGAAACATAGAAAAATAGAAACAAATAAGATGTTGTTGCTTTGTCTATGTAGATGTATAATTATTAAAAGTGGAAAAAAAAAGTGAATACACATCAAATTCTCCCTTTAAAATGTAAAGCGTATTCCTGGTCAAGAACTTTTCTGTTTTGCCAAAACCAGACAATGATATAACAAAACAAAACTGATGAATATAGCTGCCAAAACCCTCAAGAAAATGTTGCCAAAACTAATTCAACAACACACTAAAAGGATCACTCTCCATTAGCAAATGAAATTCATGTGGGGGATGCAAGGATGCTTCAACATACATAAACCAATAAATGTGACACAGCACATTAACAGAATGAAAGACAAAAACCATAAGATGATTCCAGTAGCTAGCAAAAAAGGTATTTAGCAAAACAAAAAGCCAGGCATGGTGGTCCACATCTGCAATCCCAGCACTCAGGAGCCTGAGGCAGGAGAATTGTCACAAGTTCAAGGCCAGCCTGGCTGGGCTACATAGTGAGTTCAAGGTCAGCTTGAACTCCATTTCAAGACCTTATCTCAAACATACACACACACACACACACACACACACACATGTGCACAAAACCAAACAAAAAACAAACCAAAAGCAAGATTCCTTCATGATAAAAAACAAGACCTGGGCTGGGGGTTTAGCTCAGTGGTTTCGCCACCTGCTGTGCAAGCGCAAGGACCCGAGTTCAATCCCCGATACCAAAAAAAAAAAAAAAAAAGGCCTAACAAATTAGATATAGAAGCAATGTACCTTAACACAAGAAAGGCCAGGTATGACAAATCTACAGCTGATGGTATACAGAAATGGGAAGAAAAGTTGATAGCTAGTTTCCCTTTCCTTTCAAACGTTTTCTTCCTATTTCACAATATCTATTATACATTTTGGCTTTCATTTACACCTTCAGTTTCTCACACCAGAGAAATGATTCAGTATTTACACATATGTGTTCTATTTATTTCACTTATGTGTATGGGAATGTGCATCCATTTAGCTAGAAATGTCTCAAGTTTATCTTTCTTTATGGCTGAGTAGTACTCCATTTTATAAAAAAAAAATCACATCTTTATCCATTCACCAGTTGATGGGCTTGTGGGCTGTTTCCAAGATTTAACTATTATAAACTGTGCTGCTATAAACATGGGTGCACATATGTCACTGTGGTATGATGCTTTTAATTCTTTTGGGAACATACCTAGCAGGGGAATAGTAGGGTCAACTGGGACCTCTATTCTTACTTTTTTGAGGAATCTCCACACTGATTTCCACAGTGGTTGCACCAGTCTACACTCCCAACAACAGCAGAGCAGGGTTCCTTCCTCCTCGCAGCCCCACCAGCATTTGTTATTGGTTGATTTCTTGATAGCAGCCATTCTTTCTGAAGTGAGATGGAATCTCAGTGTTGTTTTCATCTGCATCACTTGAATGACCAGTGATGTTGAACATTTTCTGAAATGATAAAATTATTAGAAGAAAACAGGGGAGATTCTCTTTGATTTTGTTCTGGGCCAGGATATTTTGGATAAGACCCCCAACAGCATCAAAAGCCAACACGGACAAAGGAGAGTACGTCAAACTCAAAAGCTTCTTCATAGCAAAGGAAATAGTCAACAAAGGAGAGGGACAATCCATAGGATGGTAGAAAATATCTGCAAACTATACATCTAACAAAAATTAATATTCTGAATATACAAGGAGCTCAAGCAACAGCAATAACATACAATAATTATACAACAACAATAATAATCTGATTTAATTTTATTTGGATTGAAGATATTCTATTATCACACAGATGTTATTTTTTGAGCCAGGACTGTTGAAGTTGTTCATTATAATTCTCATGTATTCTATTGGTACTTGTTCTGATTCCTTTTTTTCCCCTCTTTTATTAGTATGTTTGCAATACATAATAAATACATTCATCATGGGAAAGTAAACATTTACATGAGGGATCTTGATTCTTTTTACCCCACGGAGACATAGAAATGTCTAACAGGTATATGAACACATTTTCAACATCACTAATAATCAGGAAAATGCAAGTCAAACCCACAATGAAATGGCACCTTACTCAGATTAGAACAGCCATTATCAAAAAGACAAAAATATAATAAATTGTGGCATAGATGTGCAGAGAGGGGAGGTCCCATACACTATTGATGGGAATGTAAATTAGTACAGCCATAAGCAAAAACAATATAGAAGTTCCTCAAAAAGTTAAAAATTGATCTACCATAAGATTTAGAGGAAAACAATACTGGAAATAGAATAAGTATGTTGAAAAGATCTCTGTACTCACATGTTTATTGTAGAACTATCCATAATAACCAAGGTGTGGAATCAACCTAATGTCTATTAACAGATGAATGAACAAAGAATATGATGTATATTTACATATGTAGGAATACTCTTCAGCCATAAAAAGGATGAAATCCTGTCGTTTCTAGCAGCATGGATGAGCCAGGAGGATATGATGATAAGTGACATAAGTCAGGCACAGAAAGACAAATACCACATGGTTTCCCTCATGTGCAGAATCTAAAGAAACTGGTCTTGTAGAGAGCAGAAGAGTGGTTACCAGAGACCAAGTATGGAGAGGAAGGAATAGGGAAAGGTTAGTCAACAGTTATAAAGTTTTAGTGAAATAAGAGGAATAATCCATGCTGTTTTATTGTATAGTGGGCTATTGTTCAAAATGTTGATTGAATAAGGGAAGGATTGAGATGTTCTTACAACAAAGAAATATATGAGGTGATAGATATACTACCTTGTTTATTACACAAGGTATACACATATCAAAGTTTTATCATACCATCCCCAATAAATATGTGCACTTTCTAATGTGTCAATTTCAAAAAGATTTTAAAACCTAGTGATGTATGTCTGGCACTTACAAATCTGCCTAACACATTGTAGAGGATGACTAAATATTTGTGGATTTTTGTCTTTAGTAATGTAATACTGCTCATACTGGGAAGGGCAAGATTTGAACCAAATATGAAAAAAGTTAAGTTTCACTTGTTAGCTTGTCTGTAAATGTCTTCCATGGCTGTCCTGTCTGTACTTTTCTGTATTGCTTAGCATTACAGAAATGAAATCTCACACAATTCAACCTATATTTTTAGAATAGTAAGTGATTTTAAAAGACAATCAGTGGGAACATGGTTACCCTTCATTCTAAACCTTTGGCCCCTATAATGATGCTCTCGTTTTATATATGTTCATTTTGTTTTCTTATTTCTGGTGTGAGAAACTGATGTAGAGACTCTCTGTCTTTCATTTCTGTCATATTTCCCCAGATCTCTTGATTTAGAAGTCAGAATATTTGACTTATTCACATTTAACTAGCGGTGTGACCGTCATTAAGTTGCTCAATCAATATAAAACTTTGCTTCCTCTTTCCCCTTGAAAAGTAGATATATTGGATAAGATGACCCTTACAGTCCCTCTCACATTTAATGTTAATTTTTCCACTAAATTCTTCTTACATTTATTTTTTACCTTTACTATAGTATCTAGCACAGACTCTTCCCCACAGTGACTAGAGAGTACACAGGCAGAGACAATACACATATCCTCTTGTAAGGTGAATAACTTCTAGAACACCAATAAAGAATTTTAGAAAAACTGAGGCAGGTCTGCGCATGCCCTACCGAGGTTGGTGGAACACGCCGAATCAGCCCAATGCAGACAGGCAGGTCTGTGGACACCCTACTGAGGTCCTGAGTCAAGCAGAACATGCTGAATCAGCCCATGCCCTGGCAACAATCCACTGGACCGACTCCCCCACCACACTCCTCTGTACAGCCACTTGGTTCCACAATACAAAGACGCAGAAGACACCGGACCACCACACCATGGTACTGAGTCCTGCTACTCCCGGCCCAGAGGTAGAGGCTTCTGAGCAGCCATCCCACTGCTCCTGCTCCAGAGGAAGGGGCTTCCTGGCCACCATCACTCCCATTGCCCCAGCCCAGAGGAAAGAGCTTTTGGGCCACCTTCTGTCCCACTGCTCCTGACCCAGAGGAAGGGGCTTCCCAGCCACCATCACTCCTGCTGCTCCCAGCCCACAGGAAAGAGCGTTAGGGCCACCATCCCTACCACTGCTCCAGGGCCCTGTCCCACCTCTCCCAGCTCAGAGGAGGTAATCTGTGCAGGCGCCAACAGCCTCCCCAGCCCCGAGTTGAAATGAGAAAACATGCAAATAAGTCTCAAAACCAGACTTCCAGATCACCTACAGCAACCCCAAAGGGAAATGAGACGGAATACTCTGATATTCAACCACCTGGACCCACTGAACTGGCAACGAAAGGGGATCTGGAAAAAATGAAATCAGAAATGATTTCTCAGATAACAGGTGAAATTGTGCCCCTAGTGCAAGACATGATTAATAAATCTAGAGAGGAGCTCAGGAACATGATGGAATC
>NW_004624917.1:1393384-1415260 GCF_000247695.1 Heterocephalus glaber
AATTTTAGAAAAACTAAATCTAATGTCAGTTTTACGTATTCGTAGATGTTATGTTAATTTAAGCCACACAGTTATAAGACACAGCTGTTTCTTGGGTCCTTTGTTTTCAGCATGTCAATCGTGGAATACATATTATTTTGTCCTAACATTGTAACATATTTATAGGAATGCATATTACCAGCTCTTCACCCATGCCTTTGAGCAATCACAGATCAAATGGCATACAATCATGAATCTTTCTCTCTTTCTCTGACATGATCCTTTTGAAGCCAGTGTAAGGTAGAGTTGTTTCTGTGTGACTTTCAAGTTCTATTTCAACAGCCTTGCTTGAAAATCTAGTTACTATGGTGATATATACCACTGCAAATAATCTCCTTCACAACAACTAAAGTTATACCCTGCCCAGTAAAAGTGGTAGCTATGGCTTAATGGTTCAGCAAAAGGCTGACAGATCTATGGTCTTATTTCCAACTGAGAGGTTTTTAATAAGCAGTTTGAGCTCCTGAAATCGGAGAAGACTGAACAGGAATCATTCTAAATTTAGCAGGGTCAATCTTAAAGGATATTTCCTGGTCAGATCAAATACTGCATGAGCTGCAATATGCTGAATTGGCATTCCACTATTTGACTCTGTATGTTGGCAGTGAAAAAGGAAACAAACACATTGCTTCAAAAGGAAAGAAAACTGGCCCTCAGGGAGTAGACCCTATTCCCCTAGTGTGGCTCTCCCTCAGTAGCCCCCACTCTGTCCAGCCCAGCTCAGCATTCAAGTGACATCTCTGCATGTGGATTCCCTAATAAATACACTTCCACTCAAGGGTTAGATGCAGGAACAGCATGTGTCATGGGCTCTATGGGATTGCAGTTGACTTGCCACATTAATGCCTTGTGTCCTATTTATATGATGAACTACGTCCTGAGTTCTCAACAACTGACTTTAAATAGAATTTTGGAAAGACAAATTGTTATATTTGATAACTTTGTAGACTGCTAAAATACGAATACCATTAAAGACGGAAACTGCCTTTTTCATCTATATTCATATCCAGCAATTGGCATAAGCCTTATTAACATAATGACAAGCACACGGCTCTTAATAGTGTTTTGGCATGAATGTATGTGTAAGACATGAATAAATCTGATCCCCAAATCTTCTGATATGGGAAACATTTTAAAATACATTACAAATGCCTATTATAATTCATCTTTAGCCATTTTCAGAAGAAATTTTTCTAAAGCCCAGATAAAACCACCAGCCAACCGCCCCCCCCATGAAGATACCAACAAATGAGGAAAGCAAAGAAGCTCTGTGCTAATAAAGTGAACAGGTACAAGCCACCTTTATCATCACAGACTGCAAATTCACAGGGCCTTAGTCTGTAAATTAGAACATCTGATGACATAAGCAGTAACATCTTAAATTAATATCTGCTCTGAGGTAACTGCGCACCTTGAGGCAAAACACTGGCTTCTGGTGAAACTCCAGTGTGCACTATTGGTGATAAGGCCTGATTCAGCACACATTTTTATCATTAAATAGAACCTCTATTTTAGAGACTATGGATTTCATTGTGATTTCTATTTATAATTATTAATCAAAACATTATGGGCCAAATAATTATCTTTTAATATTCTGGCACTCTTTTATCACTCTGATAAAAGATTTAGTCATGTGTGTGTACGTGTGTATGTGTCTGGAGGTTGGCTACACTGTGTCAGTCAGCTATGGGTCCTTGTGTATTTGAATTCATCCTTATTAAGTGTAAATAACTCCAAATCAAAATGCTGAAGATGTTATCAAAGCTCAGTAGCCCTTTTTTGCCACTCATCTAAAGATAATCACAGTTTCTTTAAACCTAAATTTAAGAAAAAATCTTTTAAATATCAAATGCATGCCTTGTACAGTTTTCCATCAAATTATTTTGCAAACATATTAAAATTAAGTTTATTTTTTATTATTTTAGGAATGATAAAACAAAATAATTCATAATCAAATAATTTGAGAATAACCAGTTATCACACTGTGTATCATTATCTTCAAAGTAGCTACTCAGAGTACAAGACATAAACCAAAAAGATTCTTACAAAAAAGAGACAGATAATAATACAAAACTTTCTTTGCAATAAGCCAAGATAGACTAGTAGTATAAATGGAACCAATTAGCGTATATATTGAAATATATGGAATTTTTATTTTAACTTCTCCCTACTTCCTATTGATGTCTCTTCTATTTTGCTCTTTACTTGTACATATATATGTACATTTATATGTATTTATACTTTATTTGTACATATATATAGTGTTTCTCATGTAAGATGGACCATGCAATATTTGAGTTTGTGTATCTGACTTATTTCACTTAATAGTCTCAGTTTGCATCTATTTACCTACCAATGCCTCAGTTTGCCTTTCTTTACTGCAGTGTAAACTAAATGTCTAAAGCATCCGACGGATTTAATTTTTCTCCTTCTTCTGCTCCCCAAGTGGTCCAAGCTCTAATTTCCTTTCTTCCTTTCTGCTGTCTCTTGCTGTATCCCTTTCCCTCCAGTTTCACAAATTCTAGCGCTGTTTAATGCATTGTCCCAGAGCGCTGTGACCTCGCCACCCCACCCCACCTCCAATGTGGACACGACTCACAAATGTGCCCTTCTGATCTTCTTTCTCTTCTCAGCTCCAGACCAAAAAATAGAAACTTTGTTAGAATAATGTACCTAAACAGTAAACATCAGTTTCTCCATTCCGCGCCCCCCGCCCAGATAATTTCTTGTTATCTCTTTACAATATAAATGTCTCTTTTAGGTACTACATCACCAAATATCAGGGTCAAAGGTCATTCTTTCCCCTCTCATCTCCCACATGTATTTAGTTCCATCCTGTGTGTTATATCTGCATTCCCTATTTCTTCCTGCTCTTTCCTGTCCAGCTGTCTTAACTCAAATTCTCCTTACTTTCCACATACACTACAACTGTAGTTATTAAACTGGTCACCCAATTCCTTAGTCAGTCAACTAAGTCAGCACTTCCTAATATGATTCAGGTACATCATGCAGAGAATGTGTATGTTCATCTCAACTTATGCTATCTGACTGCTTAAAGCCCTCACGCCATTTGATCTAATAGCAGGAATTCTCATGCATTGCAGATGGGAATCCACAACAGTATGACTGGAAAAGTGGTTGGCAGTTTCTAATAAAAATAGGCATATGTATCCTGCCATGTGTCCCAGCCATTCCCTTCCTGGGTACTTATCCAAGAGAAATAATGTAAGTCATTTTGATAATCATCCTAAAAATTTAAACTAACCAGTAAAGCAGGGTTTTTCTACATATAACAGTGGTGCATGTGTGTAAGTCTGTGGCACTGTACAGTTTTTTTTCTTTTTAATCAAGCATTTTAAACTACTTGGCAGATGCAGAACTCAGAGTGGTCTGTTTGGGGAAAACAAGCCAGAGCCTCTCTAATTACATTAAAGAAACAAGCAAGACTGCAGTGTTAACTTAATTTTATTTCCCCCAAAGAATTGAACTTGCCTTCAGTTTTATTGGCAGATGTGATATGCGTAAGTCTCCTCACCGTCTCAATGATATGGCCTGTTCCATTTACAGTAGACAGAGCTAATGAACGCAGGGAAGAGGTGACAGTTGGGAAGTAGCAAACAGGCCTTTTTAGTCATTAAACCTGGGCAGACTATGTCAAGCTCTTTTCTCTGAATACCTCAGAGCACTTTACAAATGTCATCTATTAAACCCGTTTGACATCAAAGGAAGGCAAGGAGAGTAACTACATTACCATCTCCCATTCTGGGTTAGGAAAAAAAATAACCTTGAGAGAGAAAGAGGGAGGTGTGTGTTTATTCAAAGAGCAAAGAACAGAGAACAGCAGAGATCTTTGTTCTGAGAGGAGGATGTGTGGATCTCAGACACCAAACACTGACTTCCACCAGGTGACTTCTGCTGGGCCTATTATGTGGGAGAAGGGATGAGCCAGTTAATCATTTACCCTACTTTTCATCTTTTTCCATTATCATATATAACATCATATCTGTCTTTGTATATCCCACTATGCTGCACATGATAGGGGCTCTATATTGTTCTGCTTTTTTAAGTTTTATTGAGTCATAACTACATAGCATAGAATGCACCCATTTAAAATATGCAGAATGGTTTTTAGTAAATTTGTGCAGTGATACAACTCTCATCATATTCCAGATTTAGAGCATTTTTATCATCCCCTCAAATTCTATCACATCCATCAGCAGTCAATTCCTATCCCCCCGCCCCAGTTACAAGCACTGGTTTGCTTTCTATCCTTACAAATTTTCTATAAATTGAATGTTACTATATATAGTTTTTTGTGTGTGTCTGGGTTTTTTCACTTTTTTTTAGGTTTACCCTTGTTTTTACATATACTAGTTTTTTATTTGATTGGATGACTATACCACGTTTTGTTTATTCTTTCACTAGTTGATGGACAATAGTTTTATTTTTATCTACAATGAATGCATAGTAAAACATTCCAATAAACATTTGCATTATGAGTCACATAGACATATATCTTTAATTTCTCTGTAACAGATACCCGGGAATGACTTTATTGGGTCAAATGGTAACTCCACTGTTTTGATGAAAATGCAAAATTGTTTCCATAGCAACTGTGTATTTACATTTCTTTGAGAAATGTATGAGGCGTGCAGATTTTATACATTTTCTCCAGCATTTAGTATTTTTCTTTTTTTATAGTAGAGGTACAGTGGTGTCTCACTGTATATATGTTTTATAATAGTTTTATGGAGGCATAATTGAGATGGAATAAATACACTTATATATATATACACACACATATATATGACCCTAAAATAATCACTACAATCAAAATAATGAAGAAATTCATCTCCAAAAGAAATTTGCTTTTGCTCCTTGGTAATTCCTTCCTCCTGGACTGCCAGCTACACTCCATTCACAGGAAGCCAGTACTCTTCTTTCTATTGCTGTGAATTAGTTGCATTTTCTGAAATGTTTTATTAAACAATAAAATCATACAGTATATATCCTTTTTTTGTCTGGCTTATTTCACTTAACATAGTTATTTTATGATTCATCTATGTTGTTGTTTCTGCTCTAATTCTCTCTTCTACACTGCTGAATAATATTCATGATGTGGATGGACTACTTTGCCTATTTGCCTACTGATGGACATTTGAGTTTTTTCAAGAATGGTTATTAGCCATAAAGCATCTAGAACATTAATGTGCATAGCTCAGTATGAACATATACTCTTGTTTCTCCTAAGTAAATGCCTGTGCGTGGAATGGGAATGACTGGTCCATATGGTAGATGTATTTTAACTCTTTAAGAAATTGGCAGAATGTTTTCTGAGATGGTTTTATCATTTTACATTTTTACACTAGTATTGGAATTCCAATCACTTATTGCACCAATTTTGGTACGATCTTTCCAATGTTGAATATTCCAGTGATACAGTGGCATATTATTATAGTTTTAGTCACATTTCCTGACATGGACTGAATTAAGTCCCCCAAAACTTATATGTGGAAGCCCCAATCTCTAATGTGGCTATATTTAGAGGCAGAACTTTTAGGAAGTAATTAGTCATAAGGGTAAGGCCCTGATCAACAGAACTAGTGTTCTTGTATAAAAGTCTCCAGGGAGCTCTCTTTATTTCTCTCCCATTTTGCCCACATTCATTCAGAGGAAAAGCCCATGAGAGGACAAAGCAACCATCTGTAAACAAGAAATAGGCCCTCACTGGAAACCAAGACATGGCATAAAATTCCCAGCCTCCAGAATTGTGTAAACATAAATTTCTATTGTTTAAATCCCCCAGCCTATGGTACTCTGCTATGGCAGCCTGAGAAGGCTGATACATTTCCCTAATGACTAGTGATATTCAGAGCATTTTCAGGTCCATTCATGTAAAATATTTGCAAATCACATATCTGAAAGTCCTGTATCTAGAATATAAGATCTCTCAAATCTCAAAAGCAAATAAAAACATCCAATAAAAATTTCAGACAAAATACCTGAACAAACTTAACCAAAGAGGATGTAGAGGACAAATAACCACAGGAAAGAATCTAGTGCCATTCAGATAATCAGGATAATTTCCCTACCTCCAGATTCTTGAATCTTCAGCAGCAATCTTAAATCTTCAATAACAAATTGATTGTAAATAGTCTAAATGTCCTGATAAAAAGGCAGCAAATGTAAGATTGACTAAGAACAGAAGACCTAACTATATATGGGGTAACTTAGTCACATCAATAAAGTCCTTTTACCATGGAAGTTAACATATTCATAGATTCTGGAGAGTGAGACATACAAATGTTGGCAAGACCATTATTATCTTTACCACATGGGGTGTCCCACAAAATTTAATTGTTGTCTTTTCATTTTCAATTTATTCAAAATGGCTACCTATTTTCTTTTTGACCAAGAGATTATTTAAATGTATGTAATTACATTACCAATCTTTGTAGATTATGTAATACCTTTCTGTTATTTATTGCCATTTAATTTTCTATCATCAGAGACATTTTTTGTATTCATTAAATCCTTTAAAAATATTTACAGACTTTTTATGGCCCACAGTTTGTTCTACTTTGGTAAATGTTCCAAGTGTGCTTGAAAAGAATGTGTATCCTCCTGTTGTTGGCTACAGTGTACTACAAACATCAATAAGGTCCAATTGTTTGACAGTGTTGTTCAAATCACATCTAGCTATAAAGTCATCTGTAGACTAATCCACTGAGTCTCATGCCCCTAAGATCCAATCACCACCCAAAAGCCCCACCTATGATTGAACAAGGCTTTGGGGGGCCACCTAGATATAAAGCATAACAGATGCCCCAGTGAAACTCATGTACTTGTGTTTGATTAATTTAATGATGTTGCACTATTTTCTCCTACCTTGTGTTCTTTCACATGAGGAATTTACTGTCATTCTTAAATTTTTTTTGTTCTACATAAAGTCTCTTTTTCCCCCCCTCTTACTGCTTCTAAGAGTTTCTATTTATCAAGTTTTAAATAATTTCATTCTGAAATGTGAGTGTAGTCTCTTGTGTTCGATGAGCTTCCTCATTGACATTTTTTATCAAATTGGAAACAGGGGCCATTACTCTTCACATTTTTGTCCATATCTTTCTCATTTCCTTAGGTCACTCCAAAAACATGGGTATATGGCTTCTTAAGGTTCTCCCACATCTCACCACCCATGTTCTATCCATGCTTTTTCAGTCCTCTCTGTTTCATTTTTTGATAGTTTTTGTTCGTGTTTTTTCAAGTTTACGAATCTTTTCTTTTTGAATCTCTCACTTCGTTCATCCAGTGTATATTTCACCTCAGACATTGTTTTCACTTCTCAAATCTTATGTCTATTCTACATCTTTCATGATAATTTATTCAGTCTTTGTGTGTAAATTTTCCTCTGGTTCCTTGAATGTATAAAATACAGTTAGAACTCATCTTAGTGGTCTTGTCTACAGATCCTATTATCTCTTCCATTTCTGGATCACTTTCGATTGATATTCTTCTTCTTTGAGATTCACAAAGTATAAATTAGCATGTAACAAAACAATCATGGAAACAGTTAAACTGCCTTCTGTTATGATATTGAGGTTTAGATCTAAAATGCTTCCCCCGCCCCCGATTCCTATGTGTTCAGAGCTGGGGCTTTTACAAAGTGCTTGGATCCTGAGAACTTGTGCTTCACCAGCAGTTTGATCTGTTGAGAAATTATAATTTGATGATATTCTTGGGAGGTACTAGAAACTTAGGAGGTGAGGCCTAGCTGAGAGAAGTGGGCTGTGGAGGTCTGCCCTTGGGGACTGTGTCTGGTCCCTGGCTCCTTTCTCCCTGGCTCTTTCCCTCTTGCTCTTCTTCCCGGTTGCCATGAGGTGAGTAGCTTCCCTCTACCATGTCCTTCTGCCACGATATTTCTGCATCACCACACCTCTAAATCAGTGCAGCCAGCTGACCATGGCCTGAAACCAAAATAAATCTTTCCTTCTCTTAGTTGTTTTTCTTTGGTGTTTGGTAACAATGACAAAAAGCTGACTAAGACAAATGATCAGAGAATTCAAGGATGAAATGTGAATGGAGAAAGAAGAAAAAAAAAGGATAGAGTGGAGAATAGAGAGAATAATTAAGAAGTAGTGGTGCTGAATGACATTTAAGGCCAAAAATAACTAACATAATTTGATGAGAAGTGAACTTGTTGTCCCCCCAAAACTGCATTAAAGGCTGGTGCTTACATCCCTCCTCAAAGTGTTTTTGAAACAGTTGTTTTCCACTGAAATAGATGGACAACTGAGTCCTATATTTGGCCTATAATGCCAAAGCAGAAATAAGGAAAGATCCAGAAGGCACACAAGAAAACAAGTGTTCAGGGGAGCCAGGTAATGAAAGTCAGACTGATCATGAGAATTATGTCCTTCCTCTCCCTGGTAATTTTCAGTACTTTAAGAAAAAGCGTGGAAATTTTCTCAGGGTATGGATTAGGGTTTCCATTTAATTTTATTATCACTTAAAGAACTAAAAAGACCTAGACAAAATCTGGGATGAACATAGATCTCTCTGCTAAGCAACATCTCATTTTCTCCAAACAGAAGTGTTTACTTGTTCTGCTAGCATTAAAATCCCCATAATCATTAATTTCTCCACAGTTTTACTTCCAAACAGTCCTAATGTACACCATTTCTATTTCTTCTCATTTTCAGATGCTGCTTCTACTAACTAACCTCTCATCACAGACATTTATACCTACCAGATGGCGGCTTGTTCCTTTCCTTCTTTGCATTCACACTCCCTGCACTATGCACTGTGTAAACACTGAGTGCAATAAACATTTCAGCTGCTCAAAAATTGTTCTGAAACTTATGGCAGAGTCAGTTCAATTTAGGAAAGGCAGCACAGATGTGTCAGTGTAACAAAAAAAGATATTAAAATAAAAATATCAATTAGCAGGGCTGACATTAATACATCACTTCATGTTTTGTTTTCTGTACTTCTCCATCTTTGTATTAGTAGAAAAACCAAAGATTTTGGAAATGTAATAGGATTGTTAAGTGTTCTACTTGTCACAAGAGATTGAGCCATTATTAATCCCAATGACTTCTCCAAATAATAGTAAGAGACAACACATTTTAAGAAAGTTAAATACTTTATTAGAGTGCTTAAAATACAAGAATGAGTATCTCTGGCCATGAAGCTGTGGAAGATTTTCTAGGGAAAGCTTCATAGAAGAGGGACCATATGAATCATATCTTAAAGGAAGGATTAATATTTGCCAAACAAACAAGAAGAGAAAGTACCTCCTAGGCAGACAAAAAAAAAAAAAACTGCATTCAAAGCCTAAAAAACTGAGAGAACTACATGTCTTCTCTGTATAATGGGGAGATGAGACTTTACAAAGACAAATTGTTGAATGACATACCCCAAAGATGACAGTTCAGTATTAGAGTCTGTTCAGTCAATGGTGGGATAAAATTATTTTTTAAACCAATAAAAATGAACACTGTAGACTTTGCATTTTTTGTATGGAATTTCTCCAAACTCTGACCTCACTGCCCATGCCAATAATTGTTCCAGGACCCAGGAAAGTCTAGACATGAGAAACCCCCTTCTTAGGCTGCCCTTGGTATCATTTGGTATCAACAACTTGCCTAAGCTGATCGCTCAGGTTCACTGAGAGCCCTCCAGAACGTCAAGTATGTGCCTCTGGTTCTATTGACAGTGAACTCAGGAAAGAGCTTTATGCCCTCTTCTCACCCCCCAAAACACACACACACAGACACACACACACACAGCCTTAGACAGAGCTGTTATCTACCCATGTCTCCACTTTTCACAGCTCCCCAGCTTTCCTCATCAGAGACTACAGTCATATCATAGGCAATTCGTGATAAAAAGTCAAAGGATGCTTTCAGGCCAAGGAAAAATGTGTGAGAGTTATTAAGAGTATTAACATTGGACATTTTTATTAAAAATATAAAAGCAATAAAGTAGTCATTTAAAAAGTTGAAGTTCAATCAGCAAATTTTATCAAGTAATAATATTATTACTTGAGAATGGCAAGTTTTCACAAATTAATTAAGGATATGAAAATACAGCCAAATACAATAAAAAGTAGTAAACATTTCAGGATTTTCTGAGAATTCAGTACTTATCTAACATGAGTCTTTTCTTACCTCTAGCATTCACCTATGTAAATTTCATTAATCAAAATAGAATGTAAAGCTGAGAAGAGACAGTAGGAAGAGTGTAGTATAAGATAACAAATGTAAGTACTCATTTCTGGATGGTAGTATAAAATAATATTAAAATCTAAATCTCCATAGCACGAATTTAGAGATTTGCCTGGTATGAAGGAATCATTTATTATTAGTTTTTCTGCACTCTTAGATAAATGAAGCCAAGAAAATTTCCATTTTCCCAGCTGCAAATTTTCTGAGTAGAGTATAATATTAAACTATTGAGTGGAAGTGTTGTCCGCTTTAACTGCTAGTTTTGAATGTTCCGTGAGTAATCAGCATGAAATAGTATTCTTAGACCTCTCATTGTAATCAGCAAGTTATTGTTGCAATATTATGGTATCCAAATAAAGCAGAGTCTTCTCATTCTTAATATTTGAATGTTTTAAGAATAAATTACAGTAATTTCCAAATGTATGAAGGACAGCCTTGTAAGATTGCATCTTTTTCCTAAAGATGATAAGAAATTCACTAATGAGTCCATTAGACAGAGTCCATTAAAGGTGACAGGACAAAGATCTCTTAGAGACCTCATCAGGCAGAGACGATATGCAAAATTAATTCTGAGCCATTCACCCTCCCTGTTCTCAAACAGGAAATGGGATTTGAGTGACAACTTTATTTAGTGAATCAAAGACTGATGCGAATTTTATGAAATGCTGCAACTTACATGCAAAACAGCAGATTTTCATTAGGAGAGTTTGATGTGATACAATGAAAAATATGAATAATTCTTATTAGCTATCAGTTAATAAAGGGCATGAAATATAAATTAGCTGCAAGCTTGATCTGCAAGCTGACTGTGTTGGCAAGAGTAACCTTATCACTGTGTTTATTAACATGGATCTCATTTATTGTCCAGTCTCCTTTTATAGTCGACTCATTTAAAATCATGATAGTTTTTATTAGTTAGGCTTTCTTTAAAGCTACCACTGATTGTTTAAGCATTCATCCTCTGAAATTTACTTATAACTAGTTCTTGGAGCCCTGAGATTTTGTTTCAACAAAGAATAAAATTTTTAAGAAAATAAACTTCATATACACAGATAGAAAATAATGCTAGCTGATCCTTACAACTTAAAAGATTGAATTTTAAATTTTGAAAGGGTTAGTGGAAATATTTCTATATGAAAAAACATGTAGCTGTATGACCTAAAATCTACTGGGGATAATAACACACTTGTGTACATTTCATTATAAAAACACAAAAACTAACATTATTCATATTTTATTATGTTACATTTTATATTTTTATGAGAAAATACACTTCAGGAAAGAATATGAAAACAAAGCCCAACTTTATTAAAGCCTTATTTTGTGATGACAAGACTCAATATTCTCAGAATAATAAAAATACTTAGTGAATACTTAGTGAAGTATTTTACACTTATTCAGCTGTCTTTTCAATACATGCATCTAACAGACCTTTGTGCATATTTAAGGATGTCTTGACAGAGTAATTATCTTTCTATTATCACTTGTGATATGATTAACAAATCTAACATATACACGGCATGGCGCATGTCTATAATCTGAACACTGGGAAGCTGAGGCAGGAGGATTGAAGTTCAAGTCAGACAATTTAGTGACTTAGTGAGACTCTGTCTCAAATAAAAGTAAAAATAAAAAGGGCTGGGGATATAGTTTATTGCAAAGGCCATTTAATTCCCAGTATCACACACACAAAAACATGAGTACATGCTAATTTATGTTATTTTAAAAGATTAAATGTTTAGTTTTAGGTCCACTCAGGGACATTTTTGACTGTGGGAACTCATGTATGTTACATTCCAGCATGTCCCCTGACACAAGGCTAGGACACATAAGCCTGAGAATTCAAATGAGACCACTTTCACAGTGGTCTCCCAGTCACCCAGACTGCTTCCTACCCAACTGTTCAACCATCAGCAAGTTCAGCTCAAGGCTGCTGTCTGATGAATGAGCCCTGATCCAGATTCGTTCAGTTGTTTTCTGGTACCAATTTACTTCTTCCTCTAGTCCCAGTGTTTCTTTTTTCTTTTTTTTTTGGTACCGGGAATCGAACTTGGGACCTTGCACTTGCGAGGCAGGCGGCAGAACCACTAAGCTAAATCCCTGGCCCACCAGTGTTTCTTATAAGGGGTAATGAATTCAAGTGCAAGAATATTTTCTAGGGGCCACTGTGTATTTTGCAGTGTATCATATCACGAGGCTCATGATGCTTGGTTTTCCAATGTTAGTGCTGCCAGTTTGATCCTGGGTTAGGATGATGGCAATGGTCTCTCCATTATCAAGATAAATTCTTTCTCTTTGTGATTAGCAGGTCATCTACAGTTTAGTACTCTGGCATCATATGGAATAATTTTTCTGATGGTTTAGCAAATGGTGATGCTTGTTTAACTCATATTTTTTATGGAAGGGTTGACATGACTTTTAATTGCATCTCATCTTCTGCATTTTAACTGGCATTCCTCTATAGAGTTCCCTCAACAACTAGATCTATTGTGCTTATCCTGAACTATAGCTCTTCAAAAAGATAGGCCAAATGCTTTTAATTCTTTCCTTCTAATCCCAACTTTTAAAGTAAGGATCCAGTTGAGTTGTGCAGTGGTACCTAAATAATCATAATTAATTGGTACTGGGAGGTACAATGAGTACAAGGAAACGGTGAGTACCGAACAAATTGTTTTGGCTGGAAATGGTAATAAGTCACAAGGCAGTCAACACCAACAAGTTCTAGCTTCTTCACTGACTATCAAATGAGCACTGTGAATGCATCCAGCACCAAATCTGATGAGTTTTGGAACAGCCAAGTACCAAGGTGTGACTGCACTATCCAATGTGGCAGCTGAGAATTTATTCTATTGCTTCCTTTGCTGTTGTTGTTATTAGTATCAATATGGACCCCTTGTTTTTCTCTGTTCAATGACTTTCAGCTAAGTGCATAATTTATGTTGATCAGATTTTCCAAACTTGATCAGCTGAAATCTTCTCAAAGTGACCTTCATAGCCTTCTTGTATGTTCCAAATTTCTGACATAAAATATCCAAAACTTGGAAATAGTTTTTTTTTTAAGTATGAAAGGAGTTTAGGATTTCAAATTTGGGTACTAAGAGTTTCATTATTCCTGAGGTATCAGGGATTCTGGTTTTCTCCCATGGACAGAACTAGAAGCTGTATATTTTTCCTGTCAGGAGTTCAAATCAATACTTATCATTCAAATTTAGCATTTCAATGCTTTTTACTTCATTTATTTGATAATCCATTTTTTTGTTTAGTTTTGTTTTGTTTTATTTTGTTGGTACCGGGGATCAAACTCATGACCTGTGCTTGCAGGGCAGGCTGTGGAACCACTGAGCTAAATCCCCAGCCCTTACTTCATTTATTTGAATCTACACTTATATGTCCTTCCTTTTACACTTAAAATTTTGCTTCCTCCCATTAAAATTTTACTTTGAATTTATGCTATAACATTAATAAAACTATATTTCAGTAAATATGTGCAGTTTTAAAGTTGCTTAAAATCATTCCTCTGCATCATTATGTTTCTAAATTGGCTGTGTTGGATTCATGTTTGTGCTTGTGTTCACCTTAATGAACAAAGTAGATTAATTGTTTCCAATTTTTGTTACTACAATTGCCTTTAACACACCTATGGTAATAGTGCCATCATTTTAATATTATGAAACTGTTGTTCAGAAAAACTAATCGCCCCCAGTTTACATAGCTATCTGAAGCTACATCTTGGTGATAACTTCTCAGTTCAGTGTCTCTTAGGCATTCCTCATCACCACATTCATTGGCCATTTTCTATTCCCTCTTGTTTCCAGGCAGCTTTGTGAAATTTTTTTTAAATGAAGAAAAAAAGAAAATAATCACATATGTCTTTGGATCCAGTTGGATGAGTGTTGAGGCTTGGGCAGGAGTGTAATTATCTAATACCTACAACTGTAACTACCTGAACCTCTGGTCCTACCTGGCCACATCCTAATAATACAATAATCCACTCCTCTCCACACGCATGCTGAACAGAAATGCAACTTCTAATTGCTGGAGAAATGGAGTTTACAGCACAAATCCTTTGTGAAAAAGGATAACGATCATATTTGCTTTGGTATCAGTGTGAAGGGTTATATTAAATAGTACAGTTTTATTAAAAATTTTCTATACTTAACCACATGAGATTCACTAATGAAGCCTCATTTGGGTTTCAGTACATCACATGGGAAGACAGTTCATGATTAAGAATTTACTCTTGGAGCCTTCATGAGTTGTGTTAACCATGGAGTATTTTCACATGATAGAAATTAGCTGCAACTTTAAAATGAGTAGTAAGATGGCATTGTTTTTAAAACCAGCCATGGGAATATCTTGCTTTTCTGTAGGAGTACACTTGAGATGGCTTGACAGACACATCCTGAGTGCCCTCTTCCCTGATGTTCTGGGGGTAGAAGTATGTGTAGCAAGGGAATAGAAACTCCTTTTACTTTGAATCTAGGTTCAATTTTCACCAGGCTCATGTTGTCCTAGGAGATGTGTACATTACATGGTTTTCCTTTTGGATCCATTATAATAATCCATCTCTTTCCCCCTCATCTAAAGCCAGAATTGTCAGCATTCTCCTTATTCAATGAACTACTTTTAAATGACATGCAGGAGAAGACAGACACTGTAGTTAAGCATATAAAAATAAATTTTCTTGGCTTACTGGGGTAGCAAACAAATATCTATGAGTAATGCCCCTATAGCGCCAGCTAGCAGGGCACTTAATAAAACCCAAACAACTGTCACACATAGGTTATAAGGTCATTTCTCACATATAAGATAAACTAGAAATCTATCCAAAGGACAGAATCAGGGAGAATGTTATGAAGTTTACTGGAAAATAACAAATGAATTTCACATGTTATTTCATTTCCCAAGGGCACTTTGATAAGCATACACCCATATTGTCAGTGCATACTGGGACCTCAGTGCATGTGGTGACACAGAAACAAGCAAGTTCAAACCCATAAATGTCATTTAGTAACAAATTAAATATTTGCCATGAGTGACAGGAAAACAAGTAAAATAAGGCCATATTTTTTTTTGGCTGCCAACAATGTGGAAAGTGATGGAAATGTAAAATATGAAGACACTGTCCTTCAGGAAGGTAATGATAAGGCTTCTGTTTACATTTGCCTTCAAAGGAGTCATCGAGGCTTGTATCTGTCAATGTTTGCTGAATAGGTGAATGAGTGAACAAAAAAATGTTGCAGGAAAGTGAGTTGGTACAGGTTGTAAAGAAGAAATGGGAATTTATGGACATGGTTCAAGAAACAACAACCGTATTTCCAAATGAAATCTGAACTGAAAGAAATCATTAGTTTTTAATACCTACCAGCAATGCCAACATATGCGCAGGAGTATAAGAGAAAAGTCTAGCCTAGCCGTGTTCAAACTTCAATATGCACTAAGATTCACATGGAGCATTTGATAAAACAGAAATTCTGATGCAGACCCCAGAGTCCACATTTAAATGTTCTGTGGTTCTGAGACAAAGAGGTCCAAGGATGATATGTTGAGAAACACTATTCTCCACCAAGTGGCAGGTCCAAGGATCAAGGATTTTCCCCTGTATCCTTCCATGGGCTTTCTTTTGATGGCAGTTGCTCTTTAAAATTTTTTTCATTAAGTCTGTGTCATACCTCGTTGTCCCCAAATCATAGCTGACATCAGTCTTCTTCTAGGGAAATTTTATTTCTTAAGTTCTGGATTAAAATTTGGAGTACATTTTAAATTGGAATCTTTCCCACAAAAGCCAACATTTAAATAGAGAAAATTAATGGAAGAGGGGTTTTGACTCTGCAGTATGGAATCTAGGGGGCAGCAGTGAGTAGTGGAAAGATGGACAATTAATTTTGAATTTAGGATAAACAACAAATACTTGTTTGCATAAATACCAAATTTAACCAAGAACCCTGCATTTGTATTTGTTAAATCTAGAGCCTCTAATAGCTATTATGCAAATCAACTGTTAAGAATTCCTTTTCTAAGTGGCAGCATGGAGATCATGGATTATGTACCTTTGAATGCAATATCAACATAATTGAGGCCCAATTTCCACTTGAAAGAAAGCTTGCAAGGTAGTTCTTGCAAAGTGCCCTGGGAACTGCCATTTATATCAAACATCTGAGAAATTTCCCCAAAGATTACTTTACTCCATCAATATGACAATTCTCTATCAGTAAGAACCTCTTAATATCCCACAGACTTTTTAAATGAAGGATTGTGAGGACAGTCCCTTGCCTATATTGCATTCATTTTCTAAATGTATATAATTACCTCATAACAATGTTTTGTGTATTACTCTTTCTCATTTTTCCCCATAGAAAACACATGTGCTCTCCTGCTTTAAATATTCTTGGGGTTTTTTGTTGTTGTTATTTTGGTTTTGGGGTGGTTTTTTTTGTGGTACCAGGGATCGAACTCCGGACCTTGTGCTTTTGAGGCAGGCGCTACACTACTGAGCTAAATCCCCGGCCCCTGCTTAAAATATTCTTTTTTTTTAATGAATTTTATTGATACATTTTAGGTATACAATACAATGATATTCATCATTGGAAATTTGCACCTTTTCATAATCTCTCTTGGTTATTTTTTCCCCATTCCTCCACCCTCCCTTCACCCCTCCACCCCTTCCCATTTACAGAGACTTTGTTTCCATTTTTTCCTTTTCTCATATTCTGAGGTGTGTTTGGTTGTATGGAGTGGTTTTCTTTTCCTTTTCTTTCTTTTTATTAAGCTTTGGCTGTCTCAAGTTCTCCTATTTAGTTCCTTATAAGGTTTCTTGCTTTGCTTTTTTTTGCATTTCTTTGCTGGTTTTAATCTCAGCACTATTGACATTTGGGGTCTTTGTTGTTGGAGGTGTCTGGTGTGACACAGGATGTTTGCAATGTCTGTGGCCTCTGACATCTAGACACCACAGGCACTTCCTGATTGGTGACAAGTAAAAGTGTCTCCAGATATTGGTAATTTTGGGGGGGGGCCACAAAATCCCACTCCCAGTTGAGAATTGCTGTTCTGCAAAGATAATTTGTGATTCATGGCAGTTTTCTTTCTCCCTTTGAAAAATGAAAAAGTATAGTAATTGATTTGACTAGTTAATGGGAAAAAAAATTTTAATTCTTTTTAGAATTTAAAATTTTAAAAATACACAATTATATCCAATAATGAATTAGAAAAAAATCAATGAACAATATTGGAATTAACTGATAAGCAATTTAAGAACAAATAGATCACTAAACAAACTCCATTGCCATTGAATAATAAAATTTTTAAAAATTAGATATATAAAAACTGATGAAGAACATATTAGATATTTACCAGTACAACATGTCAAAAACTTGCTAAACTAATTAAGGTGATTAAAAATAAATCATAAATGAAAATAAAGGAAGACTAAACTCTATAGACATTAAATATATAGTATACATTCATATAAAATGCTGTAAAATTGTACCAGGGATTTAGCTCAGTGGCGCCATGCCGGCCTCACAAGTGCAAGGTCCTGAGTTCAATCCCCAGTAGCCCCCCCAAAATTTTTTAAAATAATATAAAATACTGTAAAATATATCTCATTATTGTAAAGTATATATAGTGTAGAATAAAAAGGTAAATGGCTATGTATTAATTAGCTAGTGTCCCATTACCCCATATTTCTACTGTAATATGGGGTAATGGGACACTAGCTAATTAAAAAGTTAATGCTGAAATTATTCAATAAATATTAAACACATTATTTTAACACATGTAAATGCACAATTATTCAGCAACCTTTTGATCTAGAATCACTTATTTTATTTTGAATATGAATTCCTGTATTCCCTTTAGAGGGGTATCCCTTTCACTTCTCTGCAGAAACCACAGTCACATGCATCTACAATGACTTACAAGGTACTTTTTTGTTGTTGTTGCCAGGGATGGAACTCTGGACCTTGCTCTTGCGAGACAGACAGCAGAACCACTGAGCTAAATCCCCAGCCCTTGGGCACTTTTTTTAATTAGTGAGAATTTTTGTTAAATCTGGGAGCATAATTTTTCTCAGTGTTTACAGTGTCTTTCAGTATGTTACAATTACCGCTATTTACAGCATGTTTCCCTTAGCAATTAATCTTTGCTCCATCTTCTTAAAGCACTGAACTCTGTTTTTTTTATATAAATGCCTCTTTCCACAATATTCCACCATTTTAAATAATATGAAGTGGAAAAATAATTGTGGGTTGCAAATCAACTCAAACAGCATGAACAAATATAGGAAGAGCATGGAAGAGCATACATATACAGCAAACATGCTTTCAACTGGATCTCACTTTTGGTGTTATAGCTATGAATCTGTGTCCATGAAATCTAAAGTTACAAAGTTGTTCTTTTATGTTATCTTCTAGCTATTTTTTTTAGTTCCTGTCTTTATATAGAGGCCTATTATCCATTCTGAGTTCATTTTTGTAAGTAGTGTGAAAAACAGATTGAATTTAGAATTTCTGTTATTCAAAGTACACTGTTAAGAACAAACTATAGATAGGAAGAAAATATTTGCAAGCTTGTATAGAGAACATTTTTTGACAACCTACCCCCTTATTTTGAAGCAGGGTCTTTCTATGTAGTTCAGGCTGATCTCAAACTCACTAGGTGTCCAAGGCTGGCCTTGAATTCAGGATTCCCCTGCCTCAGCTTTCCCAGTGCTGGGATTACAGGCAGGTACCACTACACTCCACTGACAAAAAGGCTTAAAACTCAATTGAGAATCAAAGGGCTGAATTTTTATAATGTTCAGAAGATTTTGAACCAAAGAAGATATGTGGATAGCAAAGAAGCACCTTAAAAGAGTCTCAACATCATTCTCCTTTTAATTTAACTCAAATTAAATCAAAAGATGCAACCATATACCTACCAAAATGGCTAAAATTAAACACTACCACAACAGGGATTGACACTGTGGTTGGATTGTAGGATGCAAGTGAGAAATAATAAATCATTCATGTAAAAAATCAAGCAAAAGAAAAATGTAGAGCTCCCTGATTTCTCTCAAAATGCACACACATGCACACACACCACACACCACTACCCACTATTTGGTCAAGAAACAAAATACTGGAGCTTCCAGAGTCTCTCTTCATGCTCTTTCTCATGAGTTCTGTCCCTTAGAATTCTCATTATCTTGACTTACTTGATATTCACTGGCATGATCTCCTTTAATGTACCACTATTAATTAGTTTTGCCTGTGTTTTAAAGTTAGATAAATGGAATTTTGCTGCACATAATGCACAATATATACTATTTTATATTCTTTCATTCAGCAACTGTGTGGTGGTGAGGCAACAGACAGCAGGACAGGAAGGGGCTGGATTTACATTATTCCATTCCAAGTCCCAACCCCAAGGACTTATGACCTCCCTCAGCTCCCCCCCTTCACAGTTTCCAGCAGCTTCCAGTAGCAGCAAGCAGAGGACCAGGTCTTTGATACACAGACCTTTGGGGAATGTATACAGGGAATATGCACAGGACTTTGGCAAATACCTTCCCCCAATTTTCTTGTATGTTTAAACCCTTACCTGTATTTCCTGTGGACAGAAAAGTCTCAATTTAAGTTTTAGTTTTTCAATCTTTATCTCCACTTTTTGATTAGTGCATAAAGACTGCCATGGTGGAGAAGTCTTTCTCTCACCAAAGGGCATCTTGTTATGCTCCCAAGCTTTTTTCTAGAAGTTTCATTCTTTTGTCCCTTACATAATATTCTATTGTCTGAAAAAATACTCAATTGCGTATTTTGTCTCTAATCACAAGCATATATTCATAAAAGTATGTGTTTAATAACTTCTTTCCTTTAATATCTGATCCCCACCCACCCCCAAATTTAAAGACCCAATCCAAAATGGGCATTTGAAATGAATACACACACTTCTCAGATGAAGAACTACAAATGACAAATAAATATATGAAAAAATGTTCAACATTGCTGATCATTTGACAGATGCAAATGAAAATGATGCTGAGATTCTGTGTCATTTCAGAAAGAATGGCTGCTATCAAGAAATCAACCAATAACAAATGCTGGTGTATTCTGCCACTTAACTAAGGATGAAATAAATAATTTTGCTGGTGGGGCTGTGGAGAATTAGGAACCCTTCTCCTTTGTTGGTGGGAATGTAGACAGGTGCAACCACTGTGGAAATCAGAGTAGAAATTCTTCATAAAACTAAAACTAGAGGTTCTGTTTAATCCAGGTAGTTCCCTTCTTGTTATTGTCCCCAAAGAATTAAAAGCATCATACCACAGTGATATTTGCATACCCATGTTTGTATCAGCTCAATTTGTAATAGCTAAATCTTGGAAATGGCCCAAATGCCCAACAACAGATGAAAAGATAAAGATGTGGTTTTTTATGCAATTGAGCACCACGCTGCCATGAGGAAGGATAAACTCGAGATGCTTCTAGGTAAATGGATGTACCTTCAGACCATACTCTTAAGTGAAATAAATCAGATGCACATGTTTAGATATTGCATTGTTTCTCTGGTGTGAGAAATCAAAAGGGTAAATAAGGTCCAAAATAAACATTGGAAAATAGGGAAAAAAATGTTCAAATGAGAAGGGGAACAGTGAAGGGAGGAGAGGGAAAGGAAGGAAGGGAAAAGAAAAAACAATAATAAAAGAAAAAAAATGGAAGCAAAGCTTTTGTAAATAAGGAAGGGAAGCGGAATTGAAAGGAGGGGAGAGGGTTGGGGGAAAAAAAGAAGAATGGAGATATATTATGTACAGGTATAAATTCCCTAGGATGAATGTGATCATTATGTATATCTAAACTGCACCAATTAAATTAATTTTAAAAATCCAGGAAAGAAAAGAATCACAAAATTTTGGCTAAGAGTAAATCCACAGCATTGTATTTTTTCAGAAAAGGCCTCCTTTATATGGAAAAGACCCCTCAGCACTGTGCCCATCACATGCAAAGTGTCAATACACACATGTTGCTTTAAAAGTGGGCATTTCACATACGGGTTACTCAAGCTGCAGAAGCTAATACTGAAAAGTAACAACAATCTTTGGATTGCATAAATAAACTACAGGTATATTCTGTATTAATTGAGATTGAGATACTATCTATTCTCACATTTATTCTTTAAATTATCAGACCTAGCCAACATAATGAAGTAAGAAAACGAAATAAGAGAGAAGGTGAGCCAGTTCCAGCACCCAGAAGGAAGCTCGCCTGCCACCATCCTACGCTCCTAGGGGAGGGAAGGTGAGCCGTGAGGATGCCAGAAGCACCCCCCCCCCGTAGAAATGAGAAGACATGTGAACAAGCCTCAAAAACAGATTTCTGGATCACCTACAGCAACCCCAAAGGGAAACGAAATGGAACAATCTGACACTCAACCACCTGGACTCTCTGAACTGGCAACAAAAGAGGATCTGGAAAAAATGAAATCAGAAAAAATGACTCAGATAACAGCAAAGATTGAGCTCATAGTGCAAGACATGATTAATAAATCTAGAGAGGACACAGATTAAAAAAATAGAGGATCTGAGGAACATGATGGAATCCCAACATAGGAAACAAATGGAATCCATAAAACAGATGTAAAC
>NW_004624917.1:1430427-1487647 GCF_000247695.1 Heterocephalus glaber
AGGTACAAGCACCCAATGATAAATGTAAACATATTGTGTACCTAAAATGTACCAATAAAAGAATTTAAGCAAAAACAAAACAAAACAAAAAAACCTCTCAGCATCTTCATTGACAGCATCATGATAGCCCTCTCAGGACCTCTGAGACAGTGAGGAAAGCTCTCTTCAGAGGATCAGAAGCAGAAAGCGTCATTGTAACACCAATGACAGTGAGAGCTCAGGATAAGGAGTCCTTTCCCAATTTTCTTCAACCATGTATTCCGTTTCCTCTATCTTCAGTGGAAGAATTGGCTAAATTATTTCATCCACAGAAGTGGAAGCCACCTTGTCTGTGGTTTATGTCTCTTTGGATCCTCTTGTCACAACAATTTAGCTTTTAGATTAACTAGCAAAACGCTTTTAAAAGTTGACCCAATAATCACATTTCTTGGGAGGAAAATTATATGTTTCACTGTAATTTTTGTAGCATTATTTACATGCAAGCTGAAGTATTGAATTTTGAATGTGAGCAATGAAGTATGAATGCACCCAGGACTAAAAAAATACAACATCATTTCCCATCCTTCCTTCACATAAACAGGATATGTATGCTTTTGAATTATAATTTCTAGGTTCTTCTTGGGGTAGAGTTCAAGGAGGCTTACAAGCACTTTATGTTTCTCTGAAGAAAATCCCCACTGAAGCCTTTGTTTGAGAGGTCTGGATCATAGAAGGAAGAAATTAAACTTGTATGACAAAGATATAATGGATAATGTGAAATAGGAAGAAAAGGTGCAAAGGGGAAGGGAAAATGGGAGGGGTAGGGAAAAAGAAAGAAGGGAATGGAATTAATATGAGAAAAAGAACCAAGATGGATTATGTAAAGGTGCAAATTTCCAATGACAAATGTCATTATATTGTATACCTTAAATGTACCAATATAATTAATTAATGAAATTTTATCCACTTAAAATAGCAATTTTTGAAACTATGTGCAAATAAAGATGAAATCTAGAGTAGAATAAGAAAAAGGGTTGATATCTTGGGTGATATATTTTGGGTGAATGTTTTTCTTTTGTTTCCTTTATTTCACAATTATATTTCACATTTAAAGTTAATTTTTTCCAGATGTGATGGTGCATGCCTGTAATCCCAGCACTCAGGAGGCAGAGGCATGTTTTTATTTTTGTTTTTTTAAAGATAAACTATTAGTCAAAATTTAGCCTCTGTGCCCCTGTCCTCTCAGAAATTTTTAATTCATTTTCTCTGTGAATTGGTCATTGGAGAAAAGTTTCATTCTAGGACTATGCATAATGACCCATAAAGTCAATGTGTAGGGAAAGAAGTCATAAGGGATAGTGCCACACTGTAGGACATGTGACTATAGGAGGCCACAGGTACCCCAAACCTTAAGGATTTAGGGAAAGAACAGTTTCTCACACCTGGAGTGAGTAGAAAGGGTCACCTGAAGAGACTGTGACTTTCAGGCCTAGCCACAGGCAATTTGGAGCAACCTTGAAGAAAGGGAATAATGAATTACCATCCCCTTTTCCCTGCCCTGCATCCACTCTCCCAACAATGTTTTCCATTGCCAAACCCAACCAGAATCCAGAGGGCAACAGTACGTGCCACCCAGTGGGGAGCCTCCCAGTGGGGATAAGAGAAGAAGCCATATCTGCAAAGGTAAATGGAAGGTGTCAGGTATAAGTGGCTTTGCTGATTGACAATAAACCTGAGGCAAGTGTTGTAGCAGCCATGAAGCCATGGTCCAGAAGAGTCAGTCATTATACCCATCTGGCCACACCCAATTCAAGGTCTAATCAGTCCTAAAACACTCCTTTCAGGGAATGGGGCACCATGGGAGAAATTTGGTAGGATCTCTGCTTTTCTATCTGCAATTGTCTTTTATTCTATAAACTAACTCTTCAATTGACCCACATGTTGGGCTAGGGTAAATTAGGATAGATAACTTGATGCCTTTAAAACTGCTTTCCCGACAAAGAGCTCACCAGAGCCCTCGCAAGTCCTCTTTACTCCTAGACTTTGGGTCATAAATATTTTTAGCTTTCCTTATTAACAGTCTTCCTTTCAACTAATTATAGATATATTTCCATTTCCTCTTTCCTTCCATGCATTCTGAAATATTTTTAGTAGCTCATACCAGGATATAAAAATCTACTCATCTTTAAATGTCAAAATTAAATGATTATATCAGTTTATATTAAAAACTGATGTAAGCAGCCAGGAATTTAGCTCAGTGGTTTCGCCGCCTGCTGCACAAACGCAAGGACCCAAGTTCGATCCTTGGTAGCCGCCCCCCCAAAAAAAACCTGATATAATTCTAATGTTCTAAAAATGAGTAGAGTCAGCAACAGAGGTAATCATTACACTTCTTATGGAAACAAACAAAAATAATTTTACAACAGCTGTCATTTGTCATGACAAAAGAAAGTCTCCTTCCTCATGACTAAATGAAGGACTTGGTTCCTTGACTTCTTGACAAATTACCCACTGTCTTAGTTACTTTTTCATTGCTAGAACCAAATACTCAAAATCCACAAGTTAAAGGAGGAAAGGTTTATTTCAGTCACAGTTTGTAAAGGTTTCAGTCTATAGTCAACTGGTTCCAAGGGTGGGTGGCATGGCAAGGAGGCACCACATTGGAGAAACAGTCCATGGCAAAACAGGCAGGAGGCAGCAACAGTGATGAAAGCCTCCCTTTCCCTTTTGCCCCATCAAGGCTACAAGCCTTTTTTGTGGGACCACCCACACCCAAGGTGGTTCTTCCCATTATCCACACCCAGAACTATGCTAAACCAATCAGTGGACTAATTTAGTAACATATACCCTTAATGCTGATACTGTATCACATGCCCTAGATCCAGCCAGCTCCTAAAAGCCCTATCTATGAACACATGAGGCTTTGAGGGAACATCTACAGATAAGCCATAACATTCACTTAGGCCACTGGTTCCCTAAATAGAGTTTGCAAAATATCCACAGAGCCACAATCAAAAATACATGTCCTATCTTATAATGGCAAGGATTTTAAAAAATAGAACACAAAAGAGCATTATCACAAAAACGTGATACATTTATTTCATCAAACAACTTCCATTATTAAATGATCATTAAAAGCATGGAAAAATAGGTCACATGGGCTAGGAAAAATATTTGCAATACATATAACTAACAAAGGACTTGTATCCAGAATATACAAAGAACTTCACACATCAGTAGGAAGAAGATAGAATTTTTTAAAGATTAAATTTTTAAAGATTAAAATTTTTCCAAGCAAGTACCAGACAGATACTTGGCAAAAAAGATATTAAAATAACTAAATAAGCATATAAAAATATACCAAACAACATTACCTAGTAGGGAAACATTTCCTAAATAAATAGCTACCTTTTAAAAAAATATAAATGGAAACGTTAGTAAGATTGTGGAGCAACTTGAACTTTCTTACACTACTACTGGAAAATATACTGGAGCAATCACTAGAAAAGTGGCAGCATCTATGAAACCTAATAACCTATTCCTGCCCTAGCATTCCTACACCAAAGCATATATTTAAGAGAAATAAGTGCATATATTCACCACTAAACATATTCAAGAATATTCATAACTAGAAACAACCCAAATGTCCAATAATAAGAAGCATGATAAATTGAGCTCAGATACATTCATATATGGACTCTTACTCAGGATTTTTTTTAAATAAGCTATTACATTCAATATGGTGAATCTCACAGTCTACTGATCAAAGAAAACACAATAGAGCCTACAATATAGGATTCATTTATATGATGTTGAAAAACAGGGAAAACTAATCAAGGATGATAGAAATCATTCTTCTATCTATAGTGGTTACCTATGGGGTGGGAGTATTGACTGGAAAAAAACGCACAGGGAGCCTTCTGAGATGCAAGGATGGTTCTCTGTCTTCATTAGGGTGATCATTAGTGTTGGATATATGTGTACAAATTCGCTGAGCTGCATACCTGACATCAATGCACTTTCTGTTTATTGCTATGTGCATGTTATGTGCCTTAATTTTAAAAAGTAAAAAATGATCAGATCCCACTCCCCAAATTCCCCCAGTCAGGAGAGCCTCGTGTGGATTTAGCAAAATTAAAATGAATGCATTTTGTAGTTCCCTGGGGTAAAACTCTAACATGACAGACCACCACAAATTCCAAGGGTAATTGAATTGACTCAATACTCGCTCATAATGAAACTCTGCAAGTTTGGATTTAGCTGAGAGCACAGAGAGACTCCAAAGGAGCTATTAAGAAGGATGGTTGAACAAGCTCTTATATTCCTTTCTGAGCATATTTTTAATGAAATAGGTATTTGAATACCTATCTTTAAATGAAATAGGTATTTAAATACATCTGTTAGGTAAGTCAACGGTGATCCATTATTGCCTAATAAATGAAATCAAGGTCTCTACAATGGGTAAGGATAAGGAAAAAAAATTTTAGATGCTTTTTGTTCATTTGCAGCCAAATTCAACAGCTCTCATGCAGAAACCCAGGGGAGTTTTTATTGAATTCAGTCCTTGAATTGTTTCTAGCTAACGGGCTCACTTACATTTACAGCATTATTTTCTATTAAAGGACAAGCCTAGAAAGTCAAAGAATTTAGAGCTACTGTTTTACTTGAATAATCAACACTTCCTAGGCTGCCCTTATCGTTCTCTTATAAAAGGATGGAAATCCAACTGACTGCTTTTTATCAGCTAAGCTAAAGCCTTCTAGGAACAGGAATTTACATAAATATATAAAGAGATGATAACTATAAAAATATAATCTGTAATGAGGTGAAGGGGTTATGATCCTGTAAAGGGAACTACTCAAATTGGTGGTTGCTTCCTGACAAAAGATGTAAGAATGAGTCTCAGTTACACACTCACACTTTTGCTTGACAGCAGATCTCACCTGAAGACATTTTAACTTTAAAAATGCAAACAAAATATTTGACATAAAGCTTACCTTCTAAATTCTGAAATGATTTTACATTAAATGAGCAAGTCTCAAGGTAAACCACCTCTAGTCACACATTAATCTAGAAGACAACCAAATATTTTTTTAAAAAAAATAAAAATCCTGAATGAAATTTCATTTATGCTTCAATCCATCATCTTGCTACTAAAACCAAACGACTATGAAAAAATGCAATCCCTCCTCAGTTTCTCTGAAGTTTTCTAGGTCTTTATACCAAAGCCTCCCTTTTACCTTTTTTAAAGTGATTATTCTTCTTATTCATATGCTTTATTCAGTTCCTCCAAATACTTTCTTAGTATCCAGAGAAGCCCTTTCGTATCTTTCTCTGGTCTTGTTAGAGCTACATTTTTATGATGTTTAATCATCACCCATGTTCACATTCTCCTAAGGGAAGTCTGCCATTATAACTTGCAATCAATCCATAAGTTTAAGTGACCTTTCAAAAGCAATATTCAAAATCCCCAAGAGAACATCTATCATGATTTCAAATCCTGTTTTTAAAACATATGATGGTTTTTACATTGGTTAGCTGTCAGTGCTGGAACTAATATACACATCTGATAATTCCCAGACCAAGGCTTTCTTTGATAACTACAACAACCTTCCTCCAAAATGCCCCATTCGTTGACCCTGAAATTTCTTTCATGTTAAAATGCAAAGAACTATCTAGGATAAGGAATTTATTAAGGTGTTTCCTTTTCTTACAGCTTGATTGCCCTCAGGAGAGCAAATGGTCCTTGAGGAATTGAAGACTATTTTCCTCCCAGTGTGGGTGTGTGAGCCTGGAAAGTGTTGAGTTAGGAAGAGTAGTAGTACGAGAAAAAGTAGCTCCATTATCTGAGGAAGACAGTGCTAGCAGATCTTCTTGTACCTCGAGGCCCTATAAAGAGAAAGCTCCAGCCACTCCTGGAAGAGACCACTGGAAGGAAAAGTAGCTGGGCTCTGGTAAATCTTGGCTTGTACTCTGAAGCCAGAGAGTGGCCCCGAAGGTTCTGAAGGATCCACGTACAGCACGTGCAGGAACAGAGAAAGACCTCTGTGAATAGTTACTGAGCCTGTGACAGTAGCCAACACAGAAAGTCCAGTTTGACACTCACTGTATCCTGATTGTTACTACTATAGCACAACCGCTGTTTGTATTATTATTACTACTTGTACTAGAGTCTCTTTCATCAACCTATAGTCACCACCACTTTATTCTAAGATCTGTGAGGAGTGGCTGAGAACTGCATTTTCCACAATCCCCTCCCTGTGGGCTTCCAGGTGAGCATCTGCTTAGGCGAGACATGGATTTGAAAGGTAGAAAGCAGCAGCCACTCTGCTGCTGAGACAGCAGCTAGCAGATGTTAGCTTCACTAAGAAGCTTTGAAGATCTGCCCTCTCAACACTTCATGCTGATAACCTTGCAAACCTGGCATAAGACTTGACTTTCCTTATCAAAATCTTGTGTATTTTAATACATGGAGTACCTTATGTTTTCCTGACAACCTTGACATTTCAAAGTTGTAAGATGAACTACTATAATATTGAGAGATGTTGATTTTTCCTTACAAAATAATTAAGCAGTCAAATTTCTTTGCAGCCAGTGGGTAAGTTGTAGAAAATCTCCATGAACATGAAACTAGCACATGCTGAACCATGGTTCCTAGAAGAAATGCAGCATTGGGTTCCCGCAAGCTGCTGGTCTCATTTTTGTCACTCAGTAATGCACGACATTGTTTTGTGTATGCTCCTGTTTAGAAACACCTTTCTATGTATTGTTGCCCGATTAATGTTGAACTCATGGCAACAGCATTATCATTCATGTAAGAATGAAACTGATCTCTCACATGTATTTTCCAAAAGGTGTATCAACAAGCCTGGTGCTGTGTAGTCACAGCACTTCAGCACTGTACTTAGGGGCTACTAGAACAATGAAATCACCAACAAAAATATTCACATAATTCATATTCACAAAAATATGAAAAAATACAGTCCTGAGAAGACAGCTAGCTTATGGCAGAGACTTAAGAAAGAAAGGCCTTGAGCCGCTTATCTGGGAATGTGTGCTTTTAGGGGCTCAAATACCTTCCTGCTCTGAAACCAGCACAAGAACTGACTCAGAGCTTGTGGATAATGGAGCAAGGAGGCAAATTCACTAATGTGGAGCTGGCTAATAAGAAGCATTGGCTGTGTTTGAGAAATTAAATGCCTTCCTATATTGACACATTAAGTCAGTGATAGAATTCAGACCAAAATCCCTGCATTCTGTTTCCAGATCTGTATCTACCCCATGCAGTTTTTTTGTTTGTTTGGTTTGGTTTGGTTTTTTTGCTTTTTTGTTTTGCTTAAATTCTTTTATTGGTACATGCTAGGTATACAGTACGTTTACATTTATCATTGGGTGCTTGTACCTGTACGTGATGCATCTTGGTTATTTTTTCCCCATTACCTCTGCACCCTTCACCCCCCCAACTTTCCCTATTTACATAGACTTCATTTCCATTTTTTTTCTTTTCTCATAATTTTTCCTGTCCATTTATTAGATATTAGATATGTCTTAATTTAAAATGGGGATATAACTCCTTTAATTTCAGCTACTTGGGAGGTTAAGCAAGAGGAATGCAAGTTGGAGAACAGCCTGAGCAATTTAGCAACTTAGCAAGACACCATCTCAAATTTTTAAAAAATAGAACTGGTGCTATGGCTTGTGTCTAGATGTCCCCTCAAAACCTCATGTGGTCATAGGTGGGGCTTTTCAGAAGTGGCTGGACCTAGAGTGTGTGATGCTGGGATTAAGTGTGTGATGCTGGAATCAAGGGTGTGTGATTTCTAAATTAGTCCTGATTGGTTTGGCATAATTCTGGGTGTGGATAATGGGAAGGCCCTCTCTTGGTGTGAGTGCTGCCCACCATAAGAGCAGGTACCCTGGATAAAATATAAGGGACAGAAAGAGGGCTGCTGCTATTGCTTGTCACTTGCTGCTAGTCACTGCTGCTTCACTGCTTTGCTGGCTTCTGCCTGCCAAGAACTGTTTCTCCTCTGCAATGCCCCTCTGCCACACCACTCTGCCTTGGACCCAATGACTATGAAGTAAAACCTGTACAAACTGTGAGCTAAATAGACCTTTTCTCTTTTAACTTTGGGTGTCAGGCATTTTGTCTCAATAATGAGAAAAATAACCAAGACAGATAGGGATGAAGATCAGTGGTAGCATCCTTGCCTAGCATGCACAAGCTCCAGTACCACCAAAAAGGAGGGTGGAGATACAAAGTTTAAATCTAAAAAGATAAAGAACACAAAGACTTTTCACAGGGGGGGGGGAATGCATAAATAATCTGCCAGGTAAGTAGTACTGATAAGAATGAGCACAGGCAAAAGAGGTATTTCTTCAAACTGCAGACTCACGATCAGAAAAAAGCAAATAGCTAGTAGGAATTTGGTGAAGGTCATAAAGGGAAATTTTGCTGTACTTAATATTTTAAAAGTCCTAGGAAAGAGATGAGTCATTTAAAGGGGTATATGCCCTCTCCTCAGCTTTCCTTTCCCCTTTATGCCCATTTCCAATCAACACTGAAATGGAATAGTGGCAGAATGAGTGTCTTAAAGCAGTGACGAGGACATTTGCAGGGCATGGGTAGAAAATGTTGTGATGGTTGCAGTTCTCTTTCAGCAGCGCTGGTTTGATGACCATGAGGGCACCACCTGCAGGGCAAGACCCCAGGACTGCAGTGCACTACACGCTTGCTTGCCAGGGTGGGCTCCCTTCAGCCTACCCTACAGCTTGAAGACAGCTCTTCCACGCTCTACTTTTCCAGTATGACTTCTGGCTCAATTAAGCTTCCAGAAAGGCAAATACTGTAAAAATGTGACTTTCTAAATGATAAAATATATTCTAAAAAGTTTTAGTTTTAGTTTGGAAAAGTGCAGTCTGGCAGATGATGCATTCATAACACTTACATCTTACAATAAAATTTCACATTGAAATTTTTATTTAGGCACAATTTTCTCTCTCCAATTCAACCACCCTAAGTCAGTCTGTCTCTCCCTCTGTGTCTTCATCCACACACAGGGAGTAACAGTCACACAAACACATCCAGATTTCCTGGAGTGGTCATCCAAGGATCTTCTGCAAATCATTATGAATCTTTAATGAAATTCTATTTTTAAAAATGAAGGCAGAACACAGGAGAAGGGCAATTTTTTAGGATGGTAAAATATTTTAAGCCCAGTGCATATTCACTAGCTGGTAATTTTAAAATGTTTAAATATTCTTAACCTGTATATCATCCAAGATAACTTCTGCTCAAGGAACCCAGGTCAATTTTCATAATGCCATAACCTAATCTTATCTAGTTATCAAATCGTCCTTTGAAATCAAGTTATCTGAAAAATAGGGATTCTCGGTCTTTTCAAGTAGCCTTAATGACAGAGGGTGAACCCATCCCAGAAGGAGCCTGAGGGCATAAACTTCTGTGACTTCACCCATTGCCTTCTAAAATCTTGTGCTTCTTTTAATGTAAAATAAATGTTCCCAAAAAACTTGGGGGAAATACCTTTTACAATGTGCATGTGATTTTAGCCGCCTACTTGGCACACTGAGCTAGCAGCAGGGCTGTCCCCCTTGGAAGCCTGAGGAAGAATCTTTCCTCATCTTTTCAGATTTCTAGAAGTTGCCTACATTTCCTGGCTTCTGGCCTCTTCCCTAGCCTTCAAAGCCATCAGTGTAGTACCTGAAAATCTCTCCCTTTGTGACCTCCACTTCCAGGACCACAATTCCTGACCTTCCTGCCTCCTTCTAGGATGGGTTCATTATATTGATTCCACCTGCACAATTGAAGCTAGTCTCCCTGTGTTACTTTTCTCTCGTTGCTGAGACAAAATACCAGAAACCCAAAGTTAAAGGGGAAGGGTTTTATTTGGCTGATAGTTTGTAGAGGTTTCAGTCCATAATCATCTGGCTCCTAGGCTGGAGTGGCAAACAAGCATCACAGTGAAGAAACAACATGGCACACACAAGGTAGCAAAGGTAACAAGGGAGTTAACAGCATCTCCCTGCCCCTTTTATCTTATCCAGACTACTTAGGGTGGGTAGCACTCACACCCTTAATCCTAGTGCCCTTGAGCCCTGCATTGCATCATGAATCAATTCCAGCTTCACACACTCTAGATCCAGCCTATGACCACATGAGGCTTTGCGGGGGACACCTAGACCCAAACCCTAACATCTCAAAGTTCTTAAATTAATCCCATCACCAAAATTCCTTTCATCTGGTAATATATTCACAGAAGATATATATGGCTTTAATTTATATTTTGTATATCTGTAAGACAAGAAACTTAACAAACTTTCAACTCAAAGGAGAAAAACCTTGGATATGAACTTGTTATCGGTAAGCCCAGACAGCCAGATCATTGTTATGGCCCCAAAGTCTAAAACTATACAGGTGGTGCTGATTGTTAGTAAGGGCATCCTCCAGGAAACTGCCTAATGTTCAGCCAACTGTGCTAATCTTTGGGTCCTGCCCTTGATCATGGAGGTCCCAGTTAAGGAAGAGTCAACTGCAGACAGAAGGTTCTATCATGAGTGGCAGGGACACTATCATCCAAAGAAATGCATAAACTGCCTTTTCTAATCACTCAGTCTGTCCTTTGAAACTTCCCAGGTGGCCAGTGGTCCAGAAGGGGGCGACTTCCTTGGGTACCATGCAGTAAACAAGCAACTGAGGCAAGGGAAGTAGGATAGCCCTGAAGGCTTAGAATTTGCTCTAGTCTGTAAGTAGCATTTTTATTTCAACAAAGAGACCTTTGTAGCCATGCCAAGCCTCCACAGCATGCTGCCTTCATGATCCAAGACATAATGGGCAGCTGGCTGCAACATCCACAGGCTCAGGAACCATAAAAGCCTCCCTCCCCCAGAAGACCCCAGGATGTGGTCAGAAGCTGCCTTGCTAATAGCATTAGGTGTAAGCTGTAAAGGGCAGTTTCTTGTACCAGGAGACCACAGCCAATGTATGTCCATCTTGGTTGTCCAGAGATTCCAGGGGGCCTGAGAGAAGGTGTCTAAAATCTCAATAGTGAGAGAATCTGGGTAGGGGAGGGAGGATACTGCTTATATTGCAATGTGGTAGATTTTAAAACTTTTTGTTGTAGAGGGGTCCCACTCAAAATGGGCCAATTTGTAGATGAGAAACAGGCTGCTTCTAGACCCTTACAAGGTCTTTAAAAATGTTAATTTTCTTTCAACACTGGGAATGCTGACCAGGACAATAGCTGCTTCTTAGCAATGTTAGGGATGGAACATATCTGGGAATTTTAGCAAGAATAATTATATTGCAAAGGTTGAAGTCTTCCCTCTGAGAAGTCTGTAGAACAAGGCCCAGTGCCTGCTTGAGACATGCAACCAACAATCATAGAGTAAAAATCCCCTCACTTCAGTTGCTTATGTTGAAATCCAGACACAATTCAATCCAAGATTCTAAGACAAGATGTATGTCCCAGAAACACTTTGAGGAAGATCCCAATCTGAACTCCTTCCCGAACTGCCAATTTTTCAAAACTCCCAACTTAACAACAGTGAAATCCATAACAGGCTCAGCAGGAGTCGGCAAATGTAGCATAAAATGGCCTGGCTCACAGCACATGCTAACCAGTAGGTATACGCTCAAAGTGGCCGCTCACCAGCAGGCCACAGAGCCAGTGAGCAAGGGAGAGAGGGCCCACAGGTAGCAAAGGTCCAGGTAATGGTGGCCAGAACATCCGACTCACAGCACTGACCAATTGTGGTGACCTCTGGACAGTGGAATGTACCTCTCACCCAAGATTGGTTCAGTTAAGGCTGATGACATGATGTTAAGGCTGGTGACATAGCACATTCTCCAGGAAGGAATGGAGAGGTAGATTAGTCACATAATGTGGCTTTCAGGAGAAAGCAGGTCAGGCACCCAACCTAGTCAAAAATGGCTTGAATGAAGGGAAGGGTCAGTAAATTTGGTTTTTATTTTGGTTAGAGTGGGGCCTGGGTGAAAAGTTGTCACAAACTGAAACTCACATGCTTTGAACTTCCTGCTGTTGCTAGGGACAGAAGCATGTGAATTTTCTTCCTGGCTTACCCATATGTGGGGCAAGGAGAGAAGGTCACAAGCTTTGAAAGCAGTCAGTCATCGAACCTCAGAATCTTTATAACATTGAATTTAAGGACCATGATTTTAAGTTAACTGATTTTAAAATCAATTATTGATTTATTCAGTATTAGTGTTTTCCCTTCTTTTCTCAAAATAAGAATGTCTAGTGGTTCTATCCTGGAATCTCCAGAAATTTTCTTTGTGCCAGGAGGAGAGATTGAAATATATGTGTAATACGTAAATAGAAAAATATCTTCAGGCTTTAGAAGAATGACACTCAGTGATTTTTCAAATCCCCCACATTAAGTCAGGGGTAATTAAGAATTGGTTTTGGATTTTTTTTCTCAGTCAAAAATGAATACATCCTTTTTATTTTGACAGGAAAGTTGGATACTAATGATTTTTGTGTGTGTGTGTCATCCTGATACTGGATTAAAAAGAATACAAAAGCTTTCAAAAAAATAAATCATTTTTTTGTGTCATTAAAGCAACTCTCCTTTCAGGGGTGGGATGATAACTTTTCAAATTAAATACTTTAATAGACAGAAAGTCTGTAAAGAACACGACTCATGTTTTTATGTGACCACCGACTCAGATGGTTTCCAGCTTAATTGTGTTTTGTTGTTGTTGTTGTTCTCAGCTATCTTAAAAGATTTCTGCGCAATCAATGGACTCAACTATCTAGTCAATTCAATTTAGTTATTAAGAAGGCAAAAACAATGGAGGGACTGTATTTTCAATTCAGTTGTGTTATGGGAGATACTTCAGTCGGACAGACGGGGCAATAAATTTTCTTTGAGAGGAAATCTAGGTGGGAAAAGAAATGGCAGTGTAAGCTAATAAATGCTGCTTTTCAAACCTGCTAATCCTCTCAGATGATTTATCACTGTGTGCAAGCTTTGGGCTATTTTAAAAGGAACATGTATTATTCCTGGAAGTTGTATAAAAATTTATCAAAGTCACACTGATGAATCCCAATACCACCTGAAACTAGAAGTTGCGCCAATCAATAGTTAATGGCTTTCAACAGCAAGGGAGCCAGAAGAAGCTCCTGCTGGTGTCCTCTCAGAGGTAACATTACAGGGATCACGTTTCTCCAGGCAATGGCTTCACACACGCCTGTCAAAGGAGTCTAACCAGTGGTTGAACGGAAGTTCACAGAAGTCTGGCATCTGGAGTATTCACCCCATCTGATGAGAAGATGAAAAATTAACCAAGGAGCCAACCAACTTTAGGAGGTACTCTTTTGAGGGCCTTTTTGTCACTGTCTTTGTGGTTTGCTGAGAGGGAGCAGCTCTGATTATCCGCATCCCTGTGGAGGTGAAGCCAAGCTTCAAGAGGTGAAGTGGCCCACTGCCATCAGATACTCCAGGGAAAAGACACAGATATGAAAACAAACGCCTCACACTGCAATTTAAAATCCATAGTAGGATTTTAAAATCAGACAGCACAGCATTTGGCAGGCCTGGTTTGCATCAGAGGCTTCAGAAGAAACTTCAGCCCTTTTGGATACCGCAGATTTTTTTTTTTTTTTTTTTTTTGGCACCAGGGATCGAACACAGGACCTTGTGCTTGCGAGACAGGCAGCAGAACCACTGAGCTAAATCCCCGGCCCTTAGCAGCTTCTAATATGGATCATCCACTAAAAGGTCATCGATATTTCATGATCTACCTTTACTCCAGGTATAATTCATCAGAAAATGTACTTGGCCTTTGGAATTTGTATGTATAGAGGCCATTGCTCCTGCTTGTAAGAAGAAAATTCCTAGAACAGAAAAATGTAAGAAAACCTAAAGTGGGAGTTTAAACATATAAGCCTCCTCCCTATATCCTCTATAAGCCTAAGTTTAGAAATCCTTTTCTTGTCCAGTCATAAATAATTATTGACCACCAGCTATGTGAACATTTTGAGGCTGGGCTCCATGGAAAAACAAGCATAAACCATGATGAGAGACAAGGAAAAGAGACTGAGACTCAAGATGGAGACAGTAATGAGCCAGGCCCACGTGATTATGAATTCAGTTCATTGTAAATAATGACTCTCGGACACACGGCTATTTAATTCTATGGATTAAGACTTCATGCACTCATTATTTACTTTCTTGATACAATTATTTCAGCTTTTGCCATCGGAAATTCCTTCAGGTTGGCTCCTGTGTACTTTCATCAGGCACCATGGCCTCCTCATATTTCCTGAGCATGTTCTTCTTTTGTGGCACCCCAAGATGTCCAAGACTTATTTTATGTTGTTCCTGCACCAGATCTGGAATCAATCACTTCTCTCAGGAGACTTGGATCCTTTTTTTTCACAAATTTTTTATTGTAATAAAATACATATAAAATTTACCATGTTTAAGGCCCAGTTTGGTGGTATTAAATATATACCTCGCCTTGTATACATACCATACTTGGTATATCTCACTGTCTCCATCAATCTCCAGGTTGTTCATCTTACAGAACTGTAATTCTCTAGCCATTAAACATTCCTCATCTCCTCTTCCAGCCCCTAGAAAACACCATTCTATTTCCTGTCTCTATGATTTTAACTATTCTTAGTACTTCAGAGAAGTGGAATCATACCATATTCATCTTTGCATGTTTTATTTCACTTAGCATAATATCATCAAAGTTCATCCATGTTGCATTACATATCACAATTTCCTTCCTTTTAGGGCTGAATAGTAATCCACATTTTAGCTACTATGAATAATGCATCTATGAACATGGATGTATAAATAGCTCTTTGAGACTCAATTAGTTTTTGTATGCACAGAAGCAGAATTGCTAGATTGTGTGATAATTCCATTTTTGCCTTCTTGAGAACCTGCCGTTGTGTTTTCCACAATGTTTGTACCATTATACATTCTACCCATACTGCACAAGATTTCCAGTTTCTCCACATCCTTGTAAACACTTCTTCTTTTTGGTGTTATTTTTTTATAGTAGCCATCTCAATGAGTATGCAGTGGAAACTACTTATTGTAGTTTTGATTTGCATTTCTAATGATTAGTGATACTGAGCACCTTTACATGTGCTTATTTATTGATCATTTGTATATCTTCTTTGGAGAAATGCCTATTTAAGTTCTTTCTCCAATTAAAGTTTTAAATCTTATGTTTAGGCCTTTGATCCATTTTGAATTAATTTTGTATGGGGCATTGGGGGTCAGGTTCATTCTTTTAATGTGGATATCCAGTTTTTCCAGAACTGTTTGTTGAAAGGAACTAAATGCTTTTGTATCATTGTCAGAAACCATTTGACCATATATGCAAAGATTTATTGTTTGGATTACAGTAGCTTTGTATTAAGTTTTGGAAACAAGAAGCCTAATTTCTCCTTTATTCTTCTTGTTCAAGATTACTTAGCTATTCTGGTTAAAAGAAAGTGGGGGTAATGGGCATCCATTTACAGTTTCCTGACAAGAAAAGCCTATCGATCAGTCAAAACGTTGAATATCAACATACTCCAAATATCAAGAAGGGTTGCTTTGGAGAAAAATGAGAGGTTATTAGGGGATGGAAATGGAGTTGCAAAATCTCAGAACATTTATTTTGAGGACCAAAGACCTCAAGACCAGGCAATAGAGACAACTGTGTGGATGGTGACATTTCTCTACATCTCACCCCAACATAGACTGAGGTGAAAGGGCATGCCAGGCAGAGGAAGCCATCTGGGAGAACCTGGAAGGCAAGAAATCACTTCTAACCTTGTTTTAAAAGGACCTTATACATGAAATACCATTGGGGCTGTGAAACACGACAACACTCTGGGACATGGAGGGAAAAGAAGGGAATTCTAGGTGAATGGCAATAGATTAGTAGTGGAGCAGAGGCCAGGAGGCCCGAATAAGTCAACCCTTCTGGATGTGTAAGTCTGGAAAAGGCCAGAAAAGCAGATTAGAGATAGGTGCAAGCATTTTAAGTGCTGGACTAGGGAGTAATTTTTTCTCTAAACATATTGGGGAACTCATTGAATAAGCCAATCAGTGAATAGTAGGGTATATAGTTTGACCTCCCTTTTATTTCCAAAAGAAAAACTCACATGATATAGCCAGATACATAGACTACAAGGGACATACCAAATGATATCAGTTACCTCTGCATGATGGAATTGTGAGTGGTGATTTTTTTCTTCATGCTTATCTCTGTTTTCTAATTTTTTCATAATTTACTATCATCACTTATAAGAATAAAAATTAAGAATAAGTATTGCTATCATCACAAAGGAAAGACAACATAGGAATTGCTCAAGGAAATGCTGTAGAAAAATTAAGTGAACAGTGGACACAGGTGGAGGAGAAAAAAGGAAAAGAAGAGGAGGTCATTCAGTAGCCTCTCAACCACAGAGCATGGGCTCCTTTCTCTTGGAAAGCCGGGTCTGGTTCTGTGCTTGAGAGCAAGCAAGAGAGACAGCTGTGTAGATGGGAGCACCTCTCTACATGTCGTCCTGCTGTTGGCAATGCCTCTGCTCTCTCCCTCTCTTCCTCCTTCTCAGGGAAGGGAACTGCTACATTACAAAAACAAAAAAAAGTATAAACTCCCAGTGTAATTAAGATACTGCCCCTAACTTTGTCCCTTTTAGGTACTTAGGTTTCACAACTCACACTTCAATCTAAAAGTGGCAGGAACCAAGCATTTCTTGAGAAGTGAGATGAAGGTCCCACTTTATGAAACGCTTTCTCTGGGGGAGTCCACAGAAGCTGTCATCTTCCTCCCTACAATTCTTGTCAGTAAGTCAGAATGGGAGAGGCTGTCTTTCATGGGATCTGTCAGGAATGGGAGGGCACCATACAAACAGGTCTTTGTTTCCAACTCATTCCTGCCAAAGGTTCACCTTTTGCTATGGATGAAATTGCGTTCCCCCCACCCCAGTCTGATGCTATTTGGAGATGGGGCCTTAGGGATATAATTATGTTTAGAAGAGGTCAAGTTGATGGGTTTCCCATGATGGGATATTACCCTTATAAAACCCATGAGCTTGATTTCTCTGCCATACGAGGACAGAGAGGCAGGTGAGAAGCAATCTGTAGTCAGGAAGAGAACCTCCATCAGAACTTTAGCAGGCTGGCACCTGGTCAGTCTTCTGCCTTCAAGAACTGTGAATAATAAATGCCTGTTGCTTAAACCAGCCAGTCTATGTATTTCATTATGATAGCTTAAGCAGACTTAGATAACTTCCATCCCCCTGAGTTTCTCCTGGACATATTGGCTGCACTTGTATTTGACAATGTCATAGTGTCTCTTATGTTTTTATGTGTTTCAGATATGGATCAAGATTCTCTGTTACATTAGTATTTGAAGTCAGGAGCCACATTCTTAGATTCTGCTACCCTCTCACTGGCAGCAAAGTGTTATACATGTATTCATCACTCAGTCAAAAAATTTATCAAGTAGCTAGCCTATACCCAGCATGTTGATAAGCTCTCAGGAATAGAACAAAGACAAATAGGCAGTCCCTGAGCTCATGACACTCACAGTGGAGTAACAGAGCAGACAGGAGTTTACACATAAACAAACCTAACAAGCAGAATAAGCATAATTCTCCAGACATGTGAGGTGTGTGGGCATACAGAGGAAGGAGCAATTCTTGCACCTGGGGAGTCCAGATGCACTGAGAAGACCCACACGCAAACTGCCACTGCCAGGTATGGAGGTGGGAACTTGAAAGAAAATGAGAGCTCACAAATCAGAAGAAAGCTTTCATTCTAGACAGGAGGAACAACAGGATGGTGAACAGAGGTATGTAAAGGGAAATTGAATGGTCTGGCTTCATGTGTGTGTATGTATTAGGGATGGGAGGATTATAAATGTAGGAAGATAAAATTTTAGGTCTTAGGCTACTCTTAGGGATTTTAAAGCAAGAAAATTAGTGATCTAATCTGCATTTTGGAGTGATAATACTCCAGCCAAGAGACAGTAAGGAAAGAATAAAAGAGCAAGGGAAAGGTGAGGATCACTGTGGAACTAGCAGAGTTTGGAACCATATTTTTGTAATTCTAACAGCACTATTGTATGATTTTTCTCTAATGTATTCTGTAGCCCTGAACAAGAAAGGGTAACAAATCAACCAACAGGTGGGCAGTTTATCCTAAGCTCAGGATGAGAAAGGCAGGGTCTCCAGAGCTAAAAACATCAGAAAGTGTGTTGTGTAAGTGATTGTGCACTGGATCCAGATGGGAAAACAGGAAGAACCTGAGGGAACAGCACTAACTCATAAGAACAGATGTCCAATGAGCCTAAAGAACTAATTGTAATAAGGAAAAGACACCAGAAAAATTATTTCATAATCCAGGATTTCAAATACTGTTTTAGATGTGACAATGCTCAGCATCTAACCACTAGTGATGGTAATTAATTAACGTAAAGAAAATATGAAAGTTCTCAGAGGGAATTATTTTAAGGTACTGAGAGACTCAATTGTTACACAGGTCGTTGAAAAGGACACGAAGTCACCCAGTGATATGGATTGAAGGGCTGAGGCATACAGCAGGAGAGTGCTGCAATCCTCCGAGAGTGTGTGTTGGGGAGGCTTTGGAGATGTACAGATGAACTTCCAAATCATTAAAGGAATTCTAATTCAAAGCTTTTTGGGAGAAGTGCTGCACACACTGCAGAACCATGGTTGGAAAGTGTAAGGGGAAATCAGGAAATGCAGGTCCTTTCTCCAAACCCTATCAAAACTCTGGTAGCCACGGCTGGGACCCTGCTGCCAACTTCAAGCCGAGGAAATCTCCACAAGCTCCCACCTCCTCCAAATACTCCACTGTGCCATCTGAGATTGTCCCTGCACCCTCAATGTCTTGAAATGCCCAAAGTGAAACATGATTGTCCCCTTATTATGGGGTATTCTCTAGCACTGCAACTCTTCAAGTGTCCTCCGTTGCTACTCCAAACCATTCCCTCACTTCCCACCGTAACTCCTGATCCCTTTTCACAGCATGGGTATTTGATACTATACCTTCTTCTTGTCTTTATTGCTATTGATTATCTATTCCTTGGCCACTTTCCCTGGCTTCATACGTTTTCCTTGACTCCCAGTAATTTTCTCCACAATCCTTTTCCTCTTCTTATTTAATTCAGTGTTGCTCAGACAAATGATCTAACATCCAAGGTTTTCAGATTCTTAGCTTCTGCAGCCACCTATTCCCATAGTTGTATTCTGGATCTTACCACCTCCAGAAACTGAACCCATCTGAAATTCTTTTTCAAAGATGTTTGCAAGCCTCATTCTAAGCTCCAGCTCACTACTCATGTATTTCTACTTTCACAGTTGTCTGAATGTCATTCATTAGAATGTGAGCTCCCCAGGGGCAGGAACTATTGAAAGTTGTAGTTGCAGTTCCTTAAAAGTTCTTGAAAGAATAAAAATTTAATGTTTAATTGTATGGTGTTATGGCTTGTGTTTAGCTGTCCCCTGAAAGCCTCATGCTGTCTTACGTGGGGCTTTTTCAGAGGTGGCTGGATATAGAGTGTGTGACACTGGAGTTGATTCATGGTGCCACGCTAGGCTCAAGGGCACTAGGATTAAGGGTGTGAATGCTACCCACCCTAAGTAGTCTGGGTAAGATAAAAATGGCAGGAAGACACTGTTGAGGACCCTTGCTGCTTTTGCTGTCTTTGCCTTCATGGAACTGTTTTCTCCTCTGCAAAGCCCCTCTCCCAGATGCCACTCTGCCCTGGATCCAGCTGACTATGGACTGAAACTTCTACAAACTGTGAGCTAAATAAACCTTTCCTCCTTTAACTTTGGGTGTCAAGTATTTTGTCTCAGCAATGAAAAAAGCAACTAAGACATATAGATTCTGAGACACGTGCACAGTCAGATTTCAGTGAAGACAAAGGTGTAGAATGAGCATCAGTGGGGAGCAGGAAGAGGAGGCAATTGAACACAACAAGCTAAAATTAATGAGCCCCTACCAAGTATTGGGTGCTGTCTCAGCCAAATGACAGAGACAGAGACATTAGCAAATGAAGATTTACATCAAGCCATGGAAAGGGAAGAAAAGGAGCTGAAAGAAGAATGCCCTCCTTCAGGAAGGATCCACCTTAGATTAGGATGGTGATAACAGAGTGGTTGTAGGGGAAGGTAGGTCACTGGTTAATGAGCAAGAGGTGGACAGGCATTACTGGCCATCCTTAGAATGACATCTGTAACTTTAACATGGAATCATTGCATCTTCCTTCTGAGTAGCAGGCAAGAACATGGGCTAGGCTGAACAACTGTGTATGCACACAAGTCCAGAACACTTGGCTAGGCCTGGGAGGGGCTCACCTGGCCAGCACACAAAAGACAGAGGGAGTGGGTAAGCTAAAAGTGAGAATATTAAAACCCTATCTTGGAGTAACTGAAACCCACAGCACAATGAAAATTTTAGTAATTTTTAGAACATCAATTTATTTAAATGTTGCAATCAAAATTTCAGAATTAAAGTCATGTGACTCTAAAGAAACTTGACTTTAAAGTCATATGTGTTTAAAGAAAACCACACATCACACCCACTTTTTTAAAAAGGCTCAATTGATTAACAATATTTTGTTTTCCATCTTTGTACTAACAATGTTTTATCAAGCTACAATTTAACTGCAACCATATGCACAAGGTTTTAGTTTATACCCTCCTCAATGTGAACAAGTCTCCAGCCCCTGTCACTGCTGCCCAGCCCCAGAGGACAATGCGATACTGATAAATCCCATGGCTTCAAGTGGAGAAACAAAACATCCTCATGCTAGGCAATGCCCATTTTCAGTGCCACCCTCCACTCTTAGCCCTAGGGCACCAAGGTGATCTTGGTGTGGTTAATGACTGAAATCCAAAAGTTATCTTTACATTGTCATAATACCCAAGAGATAAGTATGGCTTCCTTCTTTTCTGAAAAAAAAAAATGCCAGGTATTTAGAGGAAAATAAGAAAAGCATTCTTATGCTTTGGAGAATAACTTGTGACCTTGCTTCTCTGAGGAGGATTTTCCCTGGTCAGTCTATTCCTGAAAGCTACTAATAACCACAGTTCTCCTGCTTTGCTTTACCCTTGTGTTCCCACGAGGAGACATGTATGATTCTGTTAGGTGTGAAATCAAAGAGACGAGAGCCTAAAAACAAAAAAACAAAAAAACTGTTATTATACTGCTTTCCCATTCATGTGTCTCACACAAGTGGGATGGTCTATGGTTTCCATGGCAATGATATCTGGCAACTTTGCTGGGCAGCCTTCCAGGAACTAGGGTTGGAAGCTATGGAGCTAAAATACATCTGTCAGAGGTAATAAAGAGTTCTCTGTGTAAACATTTCTGTCTGATTGCTCCACTCAGCCACCTGCACAGGTCCAGAAGATAATGGGCACCATGCAGCAGTAAGGATTCTGCTGAGGGGGTGCCAGCCTGAGACTATCATATCACATATCACAGAGACAGGCTCTATTACAGTCTCATGATAGGACCAGGACTCCACCCAAATGGATAGCATATTTATCCATATACTAAGTTAGACACCAATTCTAGGTCTGGCCTCTGGATTTCTTTGCCAGTGATTTACAACAGTTCTTAGATTCAGATTTAAAACTTGAATTCCTTACATTTTCACTCACCACCATCTGTAATGCTTTCCTTTTCCTGAATTTACTTTTTCTGTTACTGCTTTCTCCATTTTAATAAGTACACAAAATCAAGTTGAGCTTTTGACTCCTTTTTCAAACTGAGTCAAAAAATCTTATCAACCTTCCCATTTTTGCTTATAGTTAATCTTTTATATCCATTCACTTATTTACTCAAATATACTTATGAGCCCCTACTATAACCTAAGAATGCAACAAAGGAAAAAACAGAAAGAAAAATGCTAGTGTCTGTGAATGGGCTTAGAGCACACAATAGACAGAGTATGACTCCATAAGGTGACAATTCAGTCGTATTTATGCTCACTTACACTGGGAAATTTTCCAATTATAAAGATCAAGTAATATTCTGGTGGGCTGCTGATCTCTTTCATTTCTATAGACAGATGATTAATTAGCCACCACCAGTGCCCCATCGAGGTTTAAGCACTCTGGTTATCAGTATATTCCTGTTACTGATAACTATTTCTCCTCTGATGATACCTTATATTGGTGATTAAATGCTGATGCTTGCCCTCTGCAACTGCAGGATCCTTTTACCCCATTATAATGACAACATTTCCTGCCATCTCCCCAGTCTAACAAGGAAGTCCCTGTTGAGCTTTTGAAGGATGCAGCGTTGTTCCACTTATTTATTTTCCAATGCTTTCAGGAAGGAGGGGTGTCATGGGATCATCAATGGATATCCACCACGGAAGCATCTCTTAATACCCATAAATGCAAGGCGACACGTTCTGTGCAAGACCCCCTTCCCCAGACACACCAGGGCCCATAGTGACAGGGACAGTGGCTATAGAGGAGCTAGGGAACATGGAGTCACACCCTCCGATGGCAATTACAACCGCCAATTGTCTAACCTGACAACAGCAGAGCTGCTGTAGTAAGCCATCAGTGTACCATCACTTTGGGGCATACCAAAGAGCTGCCTGGGCACCATGTGGTAGCAAATTACATATACTGAAACACTTTTTTTTTTTTTTTTTTGGTACCAGGGATTGAACTCAGGACCTTGCACTTGTGAGGCAGGCGGCAGAACCACTGAGCTAAATTCCCGCCCAAAGGACTATTTTATGTTTTGGGGTTGTTTTTTTTTTTTGGTACCGGGGATTGAACTTGGGTCCTTGTGCTTGCGGGGCAGGCAGCAGAACCACTAAGCTAAATCCCCAGCCCCTGGAACTCTTCATCACAAGGGCCAGCTACTTGCATTCATTAGATTTCTCTCCTCTATCTGTAATGTTTCCATCCATACCTTTATCCTTGGATTTACATTATGCCTTATTCCTCGGATTACATTATGCCATCATTGTATTCCATACAACATTGTATCATTATCACCAAGGAATTTACTTCACGGCAAAAGAAGAATAGCAATGAGCCTGTGCCAAAGCAACCTGCAAGTCTTACCATGGACCACAGCTTCCACAAGCAGCTACTCTTATCAAATCGTAGAATGGCCAATTGAAGGCTAATTGAAAGGATAAAACTTGAAAGTTTAGGATTCCGTCCTGTAGGATAACAAAGTACTTTGAATGAGTGACCAATGCATGGTGCAATCTGTCCCATACCCACAGTCAAGGGATACAATTTGGGAATGGACACTCCTACAGTTACACCTAATAATTCACTGAGATAATTTTTATTTCCTATTTCTATAATTTGGGGCCATTTGATCACCAAAATAAAGTACAAAAAATTTTTTTCAAAAACAAATTGTTTCTTTCATATGGTCTTATTCTTGGCCTCTCAGTCCACTCTGTATTATGGGATGATGAACATATTTTTGTATTTTCAAATTTTCTACAATGCAAGTTTATTCCTTCTGTAACTATGAAATAGAGCCTTTGCATGATCTATTCAAATACCTAGGGACATCTGGCAAACCAGTGTGGTCACCCTTCCCAATAAATGTTTGCACAAGGAATTGAGGAACCTCTCAGAGCTGAGTGGCAGATTCGATGCAGTAATCAGAAGGTCATCAGAAGGGAGGGATGATCCTAAGCACATCATGAATGAGATGGCTGTCTTGGATGTATCTGTCAACTTTGGTTTCAGATTGGATTTCTCCAAGGAGAGTGGCTAAGGTAAAAGTTCACATCTCTGTATCACTAAACATCTTTTACAACCTTTAGGCACAAGTAGCATAGGTTCAAAATTCCTCTAACTAGGTATAACACAAGAACAATCTTCTCCTGCTCATAGCAGGCAATTTGGGGAAGAAACTAGAGGGAGCCCATGGTGTTCAGCCAAAGGGTGCTGAGTCTAGAAGCCTTAGAAATGCTGGCTTCCGAAGTGAAGTGATTGTCTAGCAGCAGTAGTGCAATGTGACTCTGCAGAAGAGATAAGAGTGCCCATTTGATGGGAGAAGTGCCAGGTGGACCCAGCGGTGGTGTCCAAAAAGAGTGTCAGGCACAATGGTAAGCCTGGCAGACATGGTAAACGCTCTAGAGGAAAACAGCACCAGAAACAGATACATAAAACACTCCTTAGGATCCCCAGAAAAAAACAATGAATTTTCAGGAGACTGGAGGAAGAATTAGAAAGAACACAGAGAAGGTAAGGGAAGCAAATGTCACAGTATCACAGTATCCCACAAGGGGTAGACATCTGAACTTTCCCTTCTGGTGGTGTGAGTATAATTACAAGTAGTGTAGGTCTGTGATAGAAAATGAGAGACTCACAGCTATACATGTGTTTTCTAGTGTTACCAACTACCCGAGTAACTTTCTATCTGCTGGTGCTGGTTCTGTCCTCTGTAGCAGTGAGTCACTACACTCACGTTGTATAGATTCCTGGGATTCGATTGAAGGCAACTCCCAGGGAAACTGCAGGGCAGGGGCTCCAGTTGGTTCCATAAATAGTTCTGAGAATTTTTTTAAAAGGGCTTTCTGAACTTAAAACAATGTCAGCACTTTGTGAAAATATAAGAAACTCATCCTTCAGAGGCCGGGGATTTAGATCACACCTGCCTCACAGGCGCAAGGTCCTGAGTTCGATCCCTGGTACCAAAAAAAAAAGAAAGAAAGAAACTCATCCTTCAAATCAAAAACTTTCGTAACACTTGAAGAGAGCTGTCACACACATCTCTGCTTAATCTTCTCTCCTGAAGTTAAACACCTGAAACATCTGTTCCCTAGGTGGGTTGGATTCTTCATCATGCCAGCAACTTTCTTAGGCTGCCCTGTAATCCATGTCCTCTTGAACAAAGGTGTGCTGAATAAAAATATTCAGACTTTGATATGGATATATCTTTAAAGTCTCTATTGTCACCATTTAACTGTACCTTGCTCTCTAGCCCTTTTATTCATATTAAGAAAAATTAAAATTTCGTGATCTATTTCTTCTGATTTATGATAGGGACTGTTCCTCTATAACACATGTTGCTATAACACTAATTACTCATGCATGATTGGTTACTAGGACGATGATGCTGTGACTTGGTTGTGTTCCCCAAAGTTTATGTATAGGAAACTGTCCCCAACCCAACAGTGCTGTGGGTGGAGCCTTTGTGAACTAGGTAGATCATGAAGCCTCCATGCTCATGAACAGGTTAATGTCACCCTATTAATGGAGTGGGCTGGTTAGCGTGGAAGTGGGTTCCTAATAGAAAGGATGGCTCGGTTTCTCTTGCCCTTCTGCTTTCTGCAGCAGTTAATGCAGCAGGAAGCCCTGGCCAGATGTCAGCACCATGTTCTTGTGCTTCCCAGCCTTTAGAACTGTGAGTCAAATAAATTTCTACTCATTGTAAATTACTCTATCTGTAGTACCCATTACAGCAGAATAAAACAGACCAAGACCGATGTTGTCAGCATAACGCAGAAGGCTCAGTGTTCACCCACAATTTCAGCTAGGCAAAGGAAGCTGAATTAGTGGGAACCAAATTACAAACATCAGGATGAAAAGAAAAAAATCTCAGCTTGACAAATGCAAGCAGGAACCTTTTAATCCACCTTTTAAAAAAAACTTAACATGGGCATCTACTACTGAATTGTTTCATTTTTATGAGCATCTACACTGGGGCTTCATCACCACTCTCAGACAAAACATCTGGCTCATCTCAGTACACAAGTTCATGCTTTTGCACGACTGTTTCTTTGAAATGTTTTCACTGAGGCACCTTGAAGCCTTCTTGTCAGGACAGTCCACGACAGCTCTGAGACATATAGGAATATATTCTTAAAGCTCTGGTTGCTCATCACATAGGTTTCTGAGGGATTTGCTTATTTTTGCTACAAGCCTAACTATTTTTCCTGAATAATTTTATAGATTACAAGGTTTCTCATGTGGAGTTATAACAGATTCATTCAGGTCAATATTCATTTAATTCAAAGTTTAAATTTTCCATAGGATGTTTCTCCACTGCCAAAGTAATTTCTACACCCTGTGCCACCATCCCCCATATGGTTTGTAAATTCAAAGGCAGCTCAGGTATCCTAATGGTAGTGGTGACCTGGTCACATTCAGTTCTCTAGGTTGCTCCTGTCCTTTGTCAAGACATCTTCTGGGCTGGCACTGAAGTGTACCATCCTCCCTGGTCCTGCTAGCCACTGTGTGTGCCCCTGCTCCTGCAAGCTCTTGTTCTTCCTCTTCCTCGGCTGTAAAGTCCCACAGTATGCAAGATCTCTTCAATCTACCCCAGACCTTGCCTGTTCTATGGGCTCCCAGCCCTTCTCAATTTCCTCAATGAAGAGGCAGGACTCTGGTCAGAGCACTCACCCTGTGCAGGATGAAAACCATGAGGGCTTCCATCCTACCCCCAGTAATTGGGCACCTCTCATCACCATACTGCTCTTCGGCTCTGCCTGGGAGGGACAAGGCATGGCAAAGACTTTTGTTACATCTTAGTCTCCATCCCCTCAAGGTCTGGCTTCTCTTAGACTCTATGTACAGACTGCCATAACTTACACTTGATATGTAGAGGGAAATGTTTGGAAATTTCAAATCCTCTTTGTGACTCACCAAAGTCTACCTTTCAAGATTATTTATACTATAATTTCAAAGAAAATTAAATTTGAGTCTCAAAATTGAAAAACTTTTTCCATTATTTTAAGCTGTTTTCTCCAACTAAAGCAATGACTAGTGGTGATTTGGATAGGGGAACCATGGGACAACTGAGAACGCAGGAGGATCAGGAATCCAATTATTTTGGGAATATTTTTAATATTTCCATCAAGGTTTCACCTGATGACCTTACTAAGCACATAGATTTTACCAGCATGGAGCTTGGTGTGACTAGGACCAGGAAGAATCTGATCTCTGTTAAGTACTTTGCTTTTTGATTAACCTTATCATGTTTTTGAGTCATATAACCAAGATAGAAGGGGAAATGTGGTCCACCCTTGGTTCCCCAAGCCCACACCTGAGAAGTCTTCTGAGGCAAGGATGCAGGTAATACAGTCATCTGCTGTTTCCTTTACTCTGAGGGTCTGCATCTGCCCCAGCTGTGGCCCCAGTAATATCTTTATTCCTTTTATTTATTCTATCACCTTACGCCTCTAACAGTTTTTTTTTTTTCCTAAGGAGTCCCCAGTAACTTCCAAGCATAGGAAACAAATGATTCAGTCTTGCCCAGCAGATGGCTGGGCCCCAAACCTTGGCCAAGGAACACCTGCTCCCTGCAGGGGAAGCTGACCACTCCACTGAAGGCAGCCAACTGGCTGCTCTTCTCCCCACCGAGCACCGCCCTCTGCTGCCTGTGCCTTCCCCATTGCCTGGCAGTGTGTGATAAAGGCTCTTGCTATTTTCCTTCATATTCAATTAATAAACCAGGAAAAGGGCTTCAACCTCTAGAAAGGGCTACACAAAAGGCAAATGTACTACAACTTCTACCCTGTACACAATTTCCACAATTTCTTCTATATCTACCTGATGTGCTGATGGTCTCATGTGCTGATAATAAACAAGGAGTAACCAAGAAAATTTAGTTTTACAAAGAAAAAGTACAACAGAACTAAATTCCTTGTGTTAGCCAGTGAGGTCATACATCATCCAAACCTACTCTTCTCTGACTTGACCTTCTACTTTTGACACCTAATCACACTGGATTTATGCCACTCTATGACCTGAAGTGTTTGTTCCAGCCTCAGGATTTTCCCTCTTCCTGGAACACCTTCCTCACAACATCTCCTTATTCACTCTCTCACTGAAGGAATAAGGAATTCCCCAGATTTTCTTGGTTCATGCAACCTTACTAGTCAGTAATATTTTCATGTCAAGTCTAAGAAAAACAACTAACAATTCCCTAAATTAAGTTTATTCCAAATGACACAAGAAGTATTTGTCTTAACAGCTTAATAGCTGTTCAGAAAAAGTTATGTACAAAAATTGAAAGAAAAAGGTATAGTTTTATCTTCTTAGTAAGTAACATAATCATTTTTTCCATTAGTTTCCTATGGTTATTCCCAGGCTATTCCTATGAAAGAAAAAGGTATATTTTTATCTTCTTTATAAGTAACACAATCATTTATTACATTAGTTTCCAATGGTTGTTTCCAGGCTATTCCAATGGCAGCAAATTACCACCAACTTGCTAGTTTCAAATATCAAAAATTTATTCTCTCTCAATCCTGCCTGAGGTCTGAGCTCAAGGGGGCATCGAAGCACTGCTACCCCCTAGAGGTTCTCAAGAGCAATTCCACCTCATGCCTTTCTAGCTTCCAGCAGTCATGGCAATCATTGGCCTTCCTCGATTCACAGCTAAATAAATGGCTCCAGTCTCTGCTTCCATCCTCATCTCTCCTTCTCCCTCGTGTCTCTGGATCTAATGTCTTCTGCCTTTCTTACAAGGAAACATGTGGCTCCATTTAGAGCCAACCCAAATAATCCAGGCCAGTGATGGTGAGCCTTTTAGAGACCGAGGGTCCAAACTACAACTCAAAACCCCCTTATTTATTACAAAGTGCAAACACTGCAATTAAACCTGAATACTGAGGTTTTAGTTTAGAAAAAACAACTCATATATTAAAAGAAAAACACAATAAGCAGAGTATTCAATGATACAAACAGCCCACTATGGCAAGCATGCCATAGGCTCGCCACCACTGATCTAAGCTAATCTCATTCTCCCGAAATTCAAGATTCTAAACTTAATTTTATGGCTGGCCATGGTGGCGCATCCCTGTGATCTGAGCACTTAGGCTGAGGCAGGAGGCTTGCCGTGAATTCGAGGCCAGCCTGGGCTAGTGAGTTCAGGGCCGGCCTGAACTACAAGGCAAGACCCTGCCTCAAACAAACAACCAAATAACAACAACAACAACAAAAATAAACCACTTCATCTTTGCTCATAAGTAATATTGGCCATAAATAATAAAAATATTTACTTTTTCCCATCAGAGGTAATATTTTAAAATATAAAGGATTAGGAAATGAAAATATCTTTGAAGAGAGGCATGTTTTCTGTCTGCCACTTGCGCTAGTGCGACATGTGTGCCCGCTGGGCACTATGCAGCTCATGGGATCTTGGTCACATTTCAGTTGGGCCTTCACCTCCTCTTCCTGGCTTTTATTCAGAACTTGCTTCCTGTCACAGCAACAATAAAAAACTCAGCTTTGCAAAGATGAATGATCACTGGAAGACAAGTCTCGTGATCTGACGTTGAAATCATAAAGACTGCTGCAAGTTCGGAGTTTGTAAGCCTCTAGACGCTGATATTACTGTTCGCTTCCCTGAGAACTTCAAAATACGATGTAGCATCCTGTGCGCTCACTTCGGCGGTCCACGGCATTCTGGAATGCTTCGGGAACTTTGGATTCACTCAAACATCACTCCTTGGGAGGACGACTGCCCGTAGCCACCATCCTTGCCGCTATTATGGGCTCACCCTCGACCCATTCACTACTAAACACCACGTTACATCACACTATAAATATTTATTGTCTGCTTCTTACTGTGATGTAAGGTCCGTGAGAAAACCTTTGTTTTCTGTATCCTTAATCGGTCAAACAGTGCCTGGCACAGAGTGGAGACTTGGGAAATATTGCTGAGTGAGGAATAAGTCCTAGGAAGGAAGACCTGGAGTCTCCACATCTCACTGCATAAAACACAGACATGAGTCTTCTCCATGTGCTTCTCAGGGGTAGACTTTGACTGTATTCACACAGATCTTTAAAAAGCTTGTGATCCCCAAGGGCAAAGCCTTTTTAAGTTCTTCGATAATATAAAATGTATTTCTCTAAATTATCACTCCAGAGGACAGTGGTTGATCTCAAAATAACAAAATGAAAATGTAAGAACACTGAATTACAGTCACCCTGTCCATACACAGCCCCGCTGTGACAGGACAGGAGCAAAAGGTCAGGATTTGATGAGAGAAGAGTTAGAATCTCACGTTAAAAAGAAAACAGAAAGGAAAGAGAGGTATTTCTATGAGCGTGAGAGGCTCTGCCTGACTTTTTCCCTCGTAGCCCTTTTCCTCTGTTCCTAAAGATGGTGATTTTCTTCCCAAAAAGGACTTGACTCACAGAGCACGGACCTGACATTCAGACTTGAGGGTGTTCTGGAGCTAAAATATTGTTTATAAAATTTTAAAGGCTAATAAATATCCTGCATTGACTTCATTTTAGCAGATGATTTCTTTTCAAATGAATAATCATTTCCACTTTGATTGCACCCTATTATAGTAGGAGAGGAGGCCTCGGGTTGCAAACTAGCCAGGCTGCTCACTCATCTTCTGACCATCTTTTCCACGTCCCTCAAAAACGGCAGGAGAAAGTGTATACGATAGTTAGCTAATTCGTGACAAAATGGAACCAAAATAGGACTTGGCCCTCAGAAGTGAACTTGTGAAGCCCAAGAACTGAGCTCCAGCAAGTATGTCCTCTACCTGACGAGAAAGAACCGGTGCTGTGACCTAAGTAGGAAGCCAAATTTGAGGTAGACCGGACCCGGAGTGACCCAGAGGGAGGCGGACTGGACACTAGTGAAAAATAATAGAAGAAAAAAAGCGGCACCTGCAGAGTGACGTAGACAGAAGACTCCACCCGAGTCAGTTGCCCTGTTCAGGAAATGCACTGCGTAGCTACAGGGGCTTGGGTTGGGCTTCTTCTGGGGAGGCCTCCGTGACGCACAGGCGCCTGTATCTGCGGCCTGCACCACGGACACCCGAAAGCCTGGGAGAACACAGACCAAGACAAATAAGAACAAAACACAACTAATCCTAGAAACTATGGAAGAAACAGACTTAAAAATCCCTAATTAGCATCCTTAAAAATATTCGAGGAGAGTGTCCTTAATATGAGGACAAGCTGCCACCCAAAAAAAAAACAAAAAATGAGAAATATGACAGCCATCCTAAAATAAAGAGATGAGTAAATGAAAATAGTCACAGATGGGGTGAGAGATATGCAAAATGGAGTTGATAAACTCTTCCAGAATGGCAAGCTGAAAGGCAAAATAATGGAAAATATAAGAAAAAAAAAGTCAAGGGCGATAGTTTTTTTAATTCTTATTTTTTATTAGCACGTTTGCGGTACGTGATGATCACATTTCCCACGGGGAGTTGGCACATGTACATAACACATTTCAATTTTTTCACCCCCTCCCCTCGTCTCCCTTCCCCCTTCATCCATCTCTTGTTCCCTTTCCCATTTGCAAAAGATCTGTCTCCCCATTTCCTATTATCCATTCTTTATTTTGTTCTTTATTTAAATTTTAGGCTCCTCATATCAGAGAAACCATGGGATATTCAACCTTGTGTGTCTGATTTATTTCATTTAACAGTATAGTCTCAAGGTGCATCCATTTTCCTACAAATGGCTCAAGGTTTTCCTCTTTATGGCAGAATAGTACTCCATTGTGTATAAATATTCTTTAGCCATTCATTTATCAGCACGCATAAATCCCACTGCCAAGATTTAACTGTTATGAATTATGCTACTATAAATATGAAAGAGAAATTTTTAAAGTTTGATATTCATTTAATAGTTCCCAAAACACCAAACAGACAATGACGTGGGAAAAATATATAGGTACATAAACAAAATAATAAAAGGAGATTTGCCTGAGTTGAAAAAGCCAAGATCTTAAGATTCACATAATCAGCTATCTCCTGCTGAAACTTCACAATAGGATAAGGTAAAGATCTGAGACACTTCCAAAAGAAAAGAAAAGAGGCTAACTGCCAAAGAAGGAGTCACAGACAATACCATAAAATAAAGAGAAAAGTTCATGTGAGCTTTTCATATACAGTTTAATCTTGGACCAAGTGTGAAGATTTTCTTAAAAATACTTTTTGATGCAGAATACTATAAAGTTTAAAGCCCAAAGTTCCATACTCTAAAAAAAATTCAGAAAAGTATGCCAGCAAATTTAAGAACTAAAAAGCACCTCACAAAGAAATGGCATTGAATCTGAGGGCCAAGAGAAACTAACCCAGATGCAGTGACAGCCATGTGACAGAGAACAAAGCAATTCCCTAGATTGCTCAACTTTGATGATTTTACTTCAAATAGCAAACATCTAATTTGCTTATTTTTCCATCAACCTGCATCTAATTGTTTGACTTAATTCTGTAGTAAATAATAATCATGTAAGTATTATATATTTAATGTTAATTATTTTTATTTTAGAATCAGACTTTAGGCAGAATATAAAGGATTTAATTATAAATATAGAACTTCAGAACAGAATGTAAATGTTGTAAATAATATGCAATTGTAAATATTAGGAAATAGATGGGAAATACAGGACAAGAGGTAAATGCACTCAATTCTTCATTTTTTATGGGAAAGTCAATATGTAATGTTTATAATGAATAAATTCAGAGAGAGAGGCAAAATAATATTATTTCAACATATAATAGGAAACTTCAGAAGCAGTAAAAATAAGCACTGCCCTCCTCATTTGACTCTGAAAAGCAAGGCTGGGAACAAGGAAAGAAACAGATTTTACCTTTCCCTTTCTACTCTCTGGTACTGTTTATCATTTGGATACTTTAGTTCTAACATCTTCTTCAAAAATGTAGCGAAGGAAACATGACACATGAAAAGCATGCTCTTAACCCTGAGATGTAGATATAGATAGATATGGATATAGACATGGATGCCATTTAAGCTGGCAAAATAGAATGTATCATATTTTTCAAACTTTGTTTTTACAAGTCTGAGTTTTCAGCATAAAGTCTGGGAATCTTTCCAGCAGGGTTCCAAGTATAGATCCACTATACACATCAACCTCACCATTACATGATGCACTGGACTTAGGTACAAATGGCACTGGTAAAATGTGCAGTGGCCTGGAAAAAAGTGAGATAAAATTGACCTTTAACTAAAAGGTTAAAGATGTAGCATAAATTGGTCAACCAGATTAGCTAGTGAGCCATAAGTTTGCACGAAATTAACTGCAGTATTAGTCTGAACACGGGAGGGACAGAAAGGGAGGAGTCAGTCTAGAAAGAACAGTTCTGTGGGGATCAGTGGGATGCCAAGGAGTCATCTGATATCTAAAGAGGGGGAAAGGCCGGGGATTTACCTCAGTGGTTTCGCTGCCTGATGCACAAGTGCAAAGACCCAAGTTCAATCCCTGGTACCAAAAAAAAAAAAAAAAAAAAAAAATTTAGGGCTGGGGATTTAGCTCAGTGGTTTCGCCGCCTGCTGCACAAGCGCAAGGACCCGAGTTTGATCCCTGGCACCAAAAAAAAAAAGAGGGGGAAAGGCAGGAAGAAGCTATCTGTTTTCACAACACTGCTTCAAGTCAGCCCTGACTATAAAATTTGATGAACTTGAACTCTTATCTGAGATTGAAGCATCACATTTTAAAGCATTTCTTGCACACATGCAAACACACACACACACACACACACACACACACGCACACTGACTTGCTACACAGGCTGCAATATAAAGCTTGATTCAGGTTCCTCAGAAAGTAGGACAAAAATAATCAGTCTATTTCAGCAGAGCAGGGTCCCTAGAGACCACAGGCAGGTATGTTTTGTAAATATCAAAGCTGACCTAAAAACACATTTAACAATGAATCTTCTGTAAGAATGAGGACCATCAGAGGTACTGCATGAGATATTGAAATGCTATTCATCTAATATCAGGTAATTACTATAAATGTTTTGAAGCATAACAATATTTACTGACCTCCTGGTATATTGGCTTTAAGTGTAATTGCATAAGCTTGTTTCCACTTTTTCGTTTTGGCCTTTTTTAAAAATTCATTTCATCTATGTAGCCAACAGTATCTCAGGGTATACACATAGCTAGACCCACCTGAGGATGGCATCCAGCGCAAAAGAAGTCAGGAAACAAACACAAAACAAGTGTGTTGATACCAATAACATTGGATCATTTGAATATATTAATCTATTCCATTAATCTACATTAATAGGTTTATATATTATTAATATATTATATCATATAGTCTCTATTAATCTATATTAATTGTATATTGAATATATTAATCTATTCAAAGTGTATTCATAAACAGACCGAAATGTTCATTATCCATATTTAAACCAATGAATCAGAAAAAGGTTTTGGAAAAGTTTGATTTTTTTTTTTTTTGGTATCAAGGATCGAACTCAGGACCTTGCGCTTGCGAGGCAGCAATGGAACCACTGAGCTAAATCCCCAGCCCTGGAAAAGTTTGATTTTGAGATCTCTAAAGCAAAAACTACATGTAGACTTAATAGGTAAGGAAGGAATCAGAAAAGTAACTTGTTACAAAATGCAAACAAAAAATAAGACTTTCCCTGAACCATTTGTAAGGAGACAACCCAAGTGGGGCTAGGTGGCTACCTGTAAACCTCTGTCTTTGTCCTTCTCAGGCCCCATGGGGTCCAGGATGCTGTCCTCCCACGCCTTGTAACCCTGCTTTCTTTTCCCGGCTGACTTGTACTCTAGGAACTCCCTTCTGATGCAGATCACCTGGAGGAATGTTTACACTACAAATTTCTAAGAGAAGAGGTCATCTGATTGGCTGACCCAATCACTATGGAAAACTTCAAGGGGAGAACAACTTTATTCCTCCTCTATTGTTCCTGTTTCCTTTCATTGTCATTTTGTCAAATGAGGGCACTTTTATTATATGTCTTCTGTACTATAAGAATGGCATTGTTTTAAAATTTACCATATTCAATTGATACTTGCCCAAGTATCTCTATTTCCTTCAATAGTTTTCTGCACAGAGCCTGAATTTCTGTGTCTTTATTGGATAATTCACCACTTACCAATGCCAATATTTCATGCAAACATGAGAGCTTTGCTAATTACAGATGGAGAGCATTCATTAAGCCATTCAAAACATCACAAGTACCACTCTATAATATAAAATAAGGTACAGTGTGTACATAACATACATGCCTGCTTATTTAGCAGTAATATAGATTTTATTGTGCACTTGTCACCCACGTTAAGTTCTCATTGTTGTTCTGCTTTCTCTAATTCAGTGATGTATCATTTTCCTTTATTTGTCTAAATCAGTTCAGCAGCAGATACATCAAAGCCTTTCTTGCCCTTGCCCTCCCAAGCTGTTCAAATCATCCATCTGACCATAGGAGGAGGAAAATAATCACTTGCTTGGAAGAAGAAAATATCTGCATTAGCAGTATGGCAAGCTACTTTTTTATGTGTTGCAAATACATACGTAGGGTGTGTGTGATCACCAGTGCTTACACATACAGACTAACGAAACACCTTGGAGCAAACTCTGAAAGAAAAATATCAAAGCCACAAAACGTTGTTTTTTTTTTTTTTTTTTTTTTTTTTTTTTTTTTTTTTTTTGAGCAAAGAGAAAACCCAGTTCCTATTCTCTTCTAAGAAGAGCGTATACATCCAACATTTCAAAAGCCATATAAGATCCTTTTTTATATCCCTGTGAGCTGTAGGGGCTAAAAATTAATTGATTCTTTAACTGGCAAATCCTTTGTCAGACAATATACCCTGGCATTCAGAGGCCTAATACATTTTTCTCTTTGTGGTGCAGCAGAGAAAGAATCCTAAACCAGGAAGGACCTCCTGGGTAGACCTAAAGAATGCAGAACCTCTTGCCCCTTTCTTTCTCGGTCCTCAACCCACCAGCATTTTTTTATACTTTGACTCTTTTTTTTTTTTTTGCTTCGGAAATTTTCTGTGTCTTCTTTGGGAAGCATGTTATAGCATGTGAATATATAATTCACAGGCTATGACTGCAACAAGGAGACTATAGAGCTCTTGGACTTCCCCGGATGGCCTCCAACTGCCCTTCAGGAAGGAGCACCAAGAAAGTCTGCTCCACTTCCAGTGTCTCTCTCAGGACAGGGCCTACACCAACACTTTATTCTTCTCCAAAATTAGCACTATTGCTGTTACACTATTTGCTGGCATGCCTTTCCTGTTCTGCAGAGAACCATGTACAGTTTTCTCCAGAAATAATAAATGGGTAGGAGTCTTCCCATGCTGTAGAAGAAATCAAAACCGGCCTCTCTGAATTGACTTTAATCTGTGCCTGGTGTTGAATCTATGTTAAGTTCTGTAAACTTTCTGGTAGGACTCTGAATTTCTTTGGAGTTAAAATGTAGCTGAATATGGCGGTACATTCAAGTATTTCAATTTACAATTTTATTTAAAATGGTATTTCTTTCCCCACCCTGCCCATTTTTAATTTTAACATAATTATTCATTCTTTTAGCTATGAACTTGAATTTTTGATAGTAGCTTGATAGAAGTGATGTCATATACTTTCTCAAAAGCTTTTGCATGATGTGTCTGCAGACACAGACCTGGGCATGCAGGCACACACCTCCACACAAACACATACACTCCCACTCTGTCATTGGAGGGCTTTATTGATTCTGTGTGTTTTCATCGATATCCCCAGAATCAGTGCCTCTGTATTATTCCCTTTGTATACTAATTCTCTCTTCTCTTTCTTGTCCTAAGAAATCCGGTCCTGATACTTCACTGGCTATCATTCAGAGGAGAGAACACCTGAGTAACCCTGTAGGTTCATTTCTTAACTCCAGCTTAGAAGAGAACTGAGTTGACAGATCTGAGTAACCACGCCGAAAAAGAACAAACTGATAGCAGCCACTGGATTCAGAGGGGTCCTATTTCACACAAAGCCACTTTCTTAAGAGCCCCCAGGATTCATAGACAGATACAGCTGGATACTCCGTTCTTCTTGTATGCACAGCACCACAGATGCAGTTCCTATCTTGGGAACACTGTGCATGCGGTCTGGCCCTGCTCAACGTAAGCCGTGGGATGATGAGCCTTTGAGAGACTTTTTGCACTTCACTGCTTGTAAGGTTTTCCTCAATAAACTTGATTATAGTATCTCCATCACCAGTGTCTCTGAGGGTGTATTTCTTGATTCTGCTTTGTACAACCATTCCGATCTCAATTTGTACCTCTTTACCTGGTCTCTGGTCGCATGAAACATCCCTCATGTCTGCTATAGGAATGGTTTATAAACCACTTTCCACAAGTCTCTCAGGCAAAGGTCTTAATAGCCTCAAAGTCCATATCAGACCATGACCTTGTTTCTGATTCAGTTTTCTGGCAAAATACTTCACAAAGGTATCAAGGCAAGTCTCACTCATAAGAATTTGGGAGATTCTGAGCACAGAACCAAGTAAGGGAGTAGTGTGGTTTTTGTGCTGCCATAGTGATATGCAGATTAAAAACATCTGACCCTGGCAACATAGATTTCTGTACTTGGTCTTCCTTTCTGGGTGAATTCATTCTCTTGACTTATGGCAAGCATATGTATGTGAGGGGTAGTGTGGGATAATAGAATATGCTAGTAATGATGCTAATGTTATTTCCAATCATCAAAGCAATTTTTAGAATACTCACCAGTTACTGCCTACTGAATCTAAACATGAATACCCACCCAGGAGTAGCTCAAATAATGTCAGAACATAGAGACACAAATTTACCATGTATTCTCCTTCATACAATAATTCCATTAAAACGGTAGCTAGAGGTGTCAAACAGACATAAAAATTCAGTGATAGACTACTTTTTAAAACATTTAAATATAGACATCAGCAACTCACCAATATTTTATATATTAAGGGAATTTAAGGAAGTAGGATTCCTTATTCTTCACGCGTTCCAATGAAATCTTACAGCAGCACATGTTCCACACAATTTAGTTGGCGATCTCAGAGGACTCAGAAATGTAATCATGGCAAGAGTGCTGTTCCAGAAAAAAATCTCAACAAGCAATGAAAAGAAAATAAATGAATTACAGCAAGCATACTAAAAAGGAAAAACAATGTTCGATAAATTTCCCCAAGAAACTACTGATAAAGGAATAGATTTTACGGGGTTTTTTAATCTGCTTTATTTTTTTATTTCCAAATAACATATTTGGCTCAAAAAAAGATAAAATCAAATAGAATTATTTGCCAGTTTATATCAGGAGAGCTCAATGTTTTTAAATAACAATAGTAAACAACTGTATATTTCAGGACTTTGGGCTGGTTTACTAAGAAGTTCAAGTTATAGAAATGTAAAAAAAGAAGAGATGGGGCAAAGAACACAGTACATTACTAATTATCTGTAAGTAAAATGTATTCCTAATGGAAAAATAATTTAATTAACATAAAAGCACTAAACAATTAGTAGTCCTTATCTGACTTAGGACCCATGAACTCAGTTATCACTAGTCATCCCATTAGTTAAGTTTAAATGTTAGAAACTTTGGAAACTGATTAATCTTTTTTAAAAAAACTTCAGAGAAAAAGAACAGTCTGTTGGGTACATTCAGAATATATAACCACTACCAGGAGCCTGACTACACTCTGCAGAGAAGAATGTGTTGAACTTCAGTATTAATCAACTTTAAACATGAAACACCAGGCCAGGGAGAACAGAGCCCCAGGCCACTTTCCATTTCAAGTTACTGCTCAATCATGGCATCAGTATCTGCTGAAAGGTGTTGAAGCCATCAGTGAGAACTGGAAAAATGGGGCTAGCAGGGATAAAATATGGCTTAGTCTTACTTTGAGTGGTGGAGTTTTCAGGAGTAAGAGGCTCTGAAGAATCTACACTATTATATATGACTCTTACTTCCCTGTGGCCTCTTTGAAAGCCAACCTGAGAACCTTAGGGTTCTCAGGACTTCTGTGGTGACTCTGGCTCAGAAATCACTGGTTAGATGATATGAGAAAATGGAGAGAGGATCAGGGGTAGAGGTGCAAAAGGATAGATAAGGGCAGTATTTCCAAAATCCTCTATGAAAGAAATAATATTAGTTCATGTCATCACCCTTCGGTACTAGAGCACATTTCAGGTCATGGTATAGATTTCATTTGCCCTCCTACAAGCATCAGGTAGTCACTAAAAGATTTATATGATGTGACTCTATCTTGCTAATGATTTATTGAGTGTAAAAAATGGTCAGATCCTTGAAGCATGAAGTCAGTCCACAGATGTGCCACTGGAATTCTGCCATGCTTGGACGAGGAGCCGAGGCTGCTGTCCCTTTAGGCAGCTGCTCATGCATGATAACACACCCAAGTCCATGTCGGCAAACATCTTGGTCTGCAGAAATGGATCCAGCAGAACAGAGTCCATCTGGATGTCATTGCCATGCATGATTCAGAAAATCAGACCAAACCCCGAGAATGTCCAACAAAACCCTCAGGAGCCTGTGTGCATAAAGATGACACTACAGGCCAAGTACAGAGCTGGGGGACACACGCTGAGCACACCCCACCTCATACATGTGCGGCATCTTCTCTGTCTCTCTTGAAGTCTGCCTGCCCCATTTACTCCTGGGCTGGAAGCAGGAGTTCTATACAAAAATTTTTAAATCACTTTCCAGAAAAATGAAAGAATCAGGGAACCAAAATTCTTACATCATAGGTCTTTATCTTTCAGGCTCAATCTAAAAATTCCATAACAAAGTTGTGCTTTTTTTTTAACTTGTAATGTTTGTTGTTGTTGCCCTTTTTTTGTTTTGTTTTGTTTTGTTTTGCAGTACTGGGGATTGAACTCAGTGCTGCCACATTAAGCTACATCCCCTGCCCCTTTTTTATTTTTTATTTTTTTGAGACAAGATCTCACTAAATCACAAATTTCCCATTCTGGGCTCAAACTTGTGACATTCCCATCTCAACCTCCCAGAGCTCTGGGATAACAAGTGTGCACCACCACATTTGGCTGAAATGATTTTCTTATAAAATTTATATTCTTGAATTAGAAATAATGAGTATGGCTTTCATATTAACTTAGCTAATATATATTTTCCTGATTGTACTTCCTCTTATACTGACTATGCAAGATTTATGACTTTTAGAATTTTTAATTGACATATAATAATATAACATGTTCAATGAATACAGTGTGATATTTTGACACATGAATATAATATTCAATGATCAAATTGAGGTGATTAACATATTCATTACCTCAAATATTTACCATTTCTTTGTGTTGGAAATATTCAAAACCATTTCTTCTAGCTATTTTGAAATATACAACAGATAATTATTAACTGTACATCTTAGTTACTTTTCTCATTGCTGAGGCAAAATACCCAACACCCACAAGTTAAAGGAAGAAAGGTTTATTTCAGCTCACAGTTTGTAGAGGTTTCAGTCCATAGTCAGCTGGTTTCAAGGCAGGGCAGCATGGCAGAGGGGCATCACAGAGGACAATCAGTCCAGAGCAAGGCAGCTAGGAAGCAGCCAGCAGTGAGCCTGCCTTTCCCTTTTATCCCATCCAGGCTACAGGCCTTTCGGGTGGTACCACCTACATCCTGAGCAAGGCTTCTGTCCTCAGTAAATCCATTCAGCCGCACCTAGAATGACACTAATTTCAATCAGTAGCCTAATTTAGTACCACACATTTAATCCCAGTATCAACACCCTAGATCAGGCCAGCTCTGGAAAACGCCACCTATGTACATATGAGGCTCTGAGGGGACATCTAGATACAAGTCATAACACTCTCATCACCCTACGATGATATAGGACACTAGAATTTAATCCTCTTAAGTGTATTTTTGTACCTATTAACCAAACCTTCTCTATCTCTTCTCCCTGCAACCTTTCCCAGACTCTAGTAACCACTATTATACTCTACTCTATGAGATCAACTTTTTTGTGTGTGTGTGCCAGGGATCCAACTTGGGACCTTGCACTTGTGAGGCAGGCAGTGGCACCATTGAGCTAAATCCCCGGCCTGAAATCAACATTTTTAGCTTCTACATATGTGCAAGAACATGTAGTATCTGTCTTCCTTTGGCTTAACATAATATCCTCCAGTTTCACACATGTTATTGCAAATGACAGGATTTAATTCCTTATGACTGAGAAATATCCCATTGTGTATATACACCATGTTTTCTGTCAATAGACATTTAGTGATTCTACACCTTGGCTATGGTGAATAGTGAATCAATAAATATGACAGTGTCTCTTTGATATACTGATTTCATTTCCTTTTGGATATATACCCAGTAGTAGGATTACTCAATCATATGGTACTTTTATTTTTCAGAGGATTATTTTATTAATAGTTAGAAAAATTGTCTTTTCCCAAAATTCTAAATATATAATGCAGCATTTTGAAAGTTACTACCAAAGGCCAAGGCAGCATCTTACCTACAATTACCCATTGACAAAGATTCTCTCCTTAGCAAAGCTGAGTCATGGTCCTCTGAGCCCCTTTCTCATTAGACACTGACCATGGCAGCCTTAGCCTACTTAGCCCAGCTTCAGCAAGAACTCTGCTGGGTCAGTTTGGCAAAATCCCCTACCTTCAATATCTGATCAAAGTCTTCATGCCCCACCCTGGATATCTGCTCCCCCTGACCCTCCCTGGGCAAGAGTCCTCCTCACCGCTGGTGTTCCTTCTTAAGAATTTTCTATCCACCATTCCTGTCCTTGCTTGTCCTTGTTGAATTTGGAGATGAGTCCCATCTTTCTCTCCTACTGCGAAACCCCACAGCAGTAGCCTTCCTTGAATGAAGTCTTCCTTACTACCTTTATCAAGTGTCATTTACAATTTTTCCTTGAGCACCAGGACTCTTCAAAATTCGTACAGAAATGGTGAAAGAATGTTCACAGTACAGTATCTCTGCCCTCCCTCTACATCAGGAACTGCCATGACTCATGGACCGGTCGTCAGGAGGAATCTGATTTAGATATAGTCCCTGAGTGTGAGCAGGCCAAGGCAGTGGACAGCACTGCACCTAGGAGCAGGTATGAGTGTACTCCAGGGCAAGCAGCCAGAGTCAGGGTGAAGGCCAGGGCAAAGGCATCAAGGAGGGGACAGCAGCCACCCTTCACTCCTGCTGGGCTCTGCAACAGTGTGGCCACCTGTCCAGAGAAGGCCTGTGAGAACCTTTTGGAAAGTGCTCTCCACATTAACGTCCTCAAGGAATCGCTCTGCCATGGCTTTGGTTCAGCTCTCTCCCCAGCTCTGCTCCCAAATGTCTGAGAAAACTATCCTGCTTTTTACCTTTTTCTACATTATGAATCTAGAAGTCTTTCTATTAAAAAAATAATTGGTGAAGAACTATATATCATTCTTTGTTTTAAAAAAGTCAGTAACACTATAGCTGCTTTGGAATTTGGCAGTTTTTTCATTAAGTTAAACACACTTATCACATAACCCAGCAGTCCTATTCCAAGGAGTGGGCCCATATATTAGTTAAATAGTGGAAAAACCCTGTTATTAAATCAGAGTCACCAAGATAATCCCAGAGAGACTTCCTATTTTAAGGTCAGTTCATGGGCAACCTTGATCACATCTACAACCTTTACTCCCTTCTGCCACGCTATGTAACATGTTCACAATTTCTTCCACACACTAGAAGAAATATATGTCTGTACTCAGAGTTGTATTCAAATATTCATAGCAGCATAGCAGCTTTTTTCAAAATAGCAAATAACTGGAAACAATCCCAATGCCCATCGACTGGAGAATAGTTAAAAATTTTGGCACATCGTACAAGGGACTAGCACTCAGCAACAAAAATGAAAAATGTATTGGTACATATAATGTAAATAACTCTCAAATGAATTGTGCTAAGTGAACAAGCTGTACACAAAGGGCTATAAACTATATGATTCCATTTATATAAACTTTTAGAGAAAGTAAACCATGCTGATGGAAAGCAGACCATAAGTTACCACTACAGAAGGACACGAGAATTTCATGGAATGATGGGCAAGTTTTATATCAAGTGTCATAATGGTTAATGCAAAATTATATATATTTGTAATGTTCATCAAATTACACCTTTAAAATTGGTGAATTCTATTGTATATAAATGAAATAATAGATATATAAAATGAAATATATAAATTAAATTATAAAGAAAATAGATTAGAATAAAAAGATTTTTAAAAGCCACTAAGAGGGCAATCATAGACTTGCTAGTAAGAATGAAGAGAGTCATGAGGCCTATGAAGCTTCTGCAATTAAAAAGAATGCAAAAGAAGAAAACTCTAGAACTGATTTCCTCTACAAATAATTTTCTAACTGAATAAAAATCAAAATAGCCTCTGACTTCACATAAATACACTGAACCTATGAAAACTAAGGGAAATCATCATAAAAAAAGGGTGAGTTCTAAGACAAGAAAGAGCTAAAAAAGATGTTAAAATATATATCATATCCATATCAAAATCGACAAAGAAGACAATGTTCTCCAGGTGAGCTGATGCTGTTTATCCATTTATTTACCTAGTGATTATCCTGCTCCCCTAGGTCATGCATTAGCTCCACAGAAGCCATCTTCTGTCATCAGTACCTGGCACAGAGATTTGTATTTGGCTCCATAATATTGATTAAATTAAGCAAGGTGTTAAAGTCAGAAAAAGTAAAATTACCTATTTTACAACATAGAATACATAATAAAGAAAAATCAGCCTCTCCATATTAAGTCAGTGTTATTTGTAAGCAATTAGAGAAAGAAAATAAAAAACCAGCTCTTTAATGTCTTACTGACAAATCTCTGGCACCTCTTCAAAATCATATGAACAGCGCCTTTTACGTGTGGTCTTTTTGAAGTTGACTAACTTATGATCACTGCTGAGTGTGAAAGGTTTCTTCAGCTACATGAATGAGGTCACAGACTCCAATTCCCCTGCTTGTCACGAGGCCATCTTGGAGAAGGTCTTACATTGTACTCAGATATAAACAAAAACATGAGTCTGAAAAACTATTGGGAGAAAATTAACCAATAATTAGTTTACTATTTCTAGGTAGTAGAATTTGGGCCATTTTAATTATCTTTTTATCATTTAAAAATGTTTGTAAAAAGAAAATGACAAACAAAATAATATGAGTGTTCTATATGAGATTTCCTTTTTATGGCTTTTTAAATATTGAGCACCAGCTATGTATAAACACCATGAAGAGCATCCATAAATACACACTTATAGCTCCAGTAATAGGTGGATGATAGTTATGATAGAGAATACCCCAGGGGAGTTTTGAGCTGGAAAACATATGTGCATGATAGACCTTTTTTAGGCAGTATTGAAAACTATATACTTGGTGTTTGCGAGGATAAAAACTTGTGCATATTTACTTGAAATAATTAAAGTAGTCTGGAAACTAGGAAGAGAAGCTGAAAGAGACATAGAGTTCGATCATGATTGTCAACATGAGATGATTTTGCTCTCCAGGAGACGTCACTGAATGGAGACATACTGACCATCACAGCCATGGGCATGAGGTGCTACTAACAGCAACAAGGTGAAGCTCAGGATGCTATTAAACTTCCTAAAGTGTTCAGGACAGTGAGTGTCCCACAGGAATTATCTAGCCCCAGATGCCAACAGTGTCATCTTTGAGAAATTCTGAGTTAGACAAACAACATGAAATATAAAGGTAATTAAATAGTGGAAAATTCCTTTTGGGAGGATTTTTTATTTGTTAGATATATAATATTAGTGTCTTTGCTGAGAGATCCCTAGCAGGTAGTTGAGTAATCTTGCTAAAACTCATACTATCCCCAGTGACCACATCATAAAGAATTTGGAAAGGCTCAAATTCCTGTACCAACATCAGATTAAAAACGCGAGACACTGCTTAGTCCAATGCCATGGGCACTGCCCAGAAATAAGACAATTGGATATGCAAACATGAAGAGCTGACAAAGAAAATCTCTCTGATTTATCTGAGATAGTGCATTTACCCTACAGTTACAGATTAGAAGGTGAAAAAAGGAAGAAAAAGAGTCCACTGCTGTCTGGAGACTGTTTCCAAATACTTACTGTTCCCACAAGTAACCTTTTGTTTGGAAGATGGCAAAGTTTGTGAAGCATGCTGAGTCTGCTATTAAACATTTGTCTGAAGATCTGAGTGTTATCATCAGTGACAGGGGTTCCTAAACATGTCACATCTCCTCTGACTGTCACAAAGAATTACAGCTACTGTGACTCACACTTAATAGCAGCTATTTGTGATATTTTAACCTAATGCACAGCCCCAGAGGAGAAACAACAGAAACAATAAAACATCTGCTCAGGACTTGAAGGAAGGGATTCTGCATGTTGTGAGGATTCCAATTTAAAGAGCAAAACCTTGGGTGTCATCTGTTAAAGAATCTGCGTTAATTAACTTCTCTGTAATTTATGTCTTGATTATCTCCACATCCCAAAAGGGAAAGTTCCAGTCTACCTATGTTGGCTTTATTTGACAAAATCAGAGGCAAAGACAGAAAATATAAAGAGCCCCACATTGTTTGTCTGCCTTCATTGGCTGAGGCGGGGGAGGGGACACATTAAAATCAAATACAAAGGATTCCTTTTACTGAGAGTTTTTATTCTTCTGTTTTTATTCTTGCCATGACTTCATTTTTTCGATGTTGCTGTTGTCTTGTGGCAGGAAAGGAGGGTAGCAGGGGAATTGGCTGCTTTCTTTTTTTTAATGAGAAACTCAGTGTCAAAACAATCGTCAGGATTTCTGCTTTCTTCCCCTCCAGCCTATCAGAGATGAATGTTCACCGCAGGCTCAGGAGAAATGAGCACCAGCTTTGTCAAGACCAAGTCTACTAAACAAAATAAACCGTGTCATTTCATGCTAATTCAAAGACTCACTCCACCTGCTGTGTGTTGAGGAAGCCAAGAACTGAACTGTAACCCAAACACAGACACATCATACTGCCAGGAAATGACGAATGTGGTCTCCCATTACAGAGATTTCAAAATGTTTTAACCACTGATGAATACATCATTTTGGAAAGGGTTCAAACATACACACCATTAAGTCTACAAATATCTCCTTCTTACAACAATAACGCCACTTGCCTTTGAATAGGAAGAGGAAATGGAGCATTTGAGTCCAGGAACAGAACTGGCACTTCATTGTAATGTGCCCATTCATAGCCCTGTACTTAGCTGCTGTAATCTCAGTAGTGTCTTCCCCTCCATGTTCTCCCTTCTTCAAAAAAAATACTCGAGATTTATCTTTCGAGAATGGGAGATACACTGCAAACTTTTTAGGGCACATGCAAAAGAAACCGGTGTGTCCGACACAGTTTGCGACCACCATAGAGACAGAGAACAAATTCCTGTACCCTTGACCTGGTACTCATTAAAAGCATAATTCTTGTTTTCTTCTGAGACAGTCAGCCAGACAGACAGACAGGCCTGCAGAGGGCCAATGGGTACCTAAACTAGAACAAAGTTTGACCTTCATTTTTAAACCTTTGGGTCAAATCCTTTCTCAGCTTGGCATGCAGGTATGTGATGCACTTAGGGAGTGTCTGTCTAATAATTAGCAAAACAAAGTTCGCTCGCCCCAAATTTATATAACCTATCTCAGCCCTCTTCAAGACTGAGGACAGCAAGTAAGAGATTTACAGGGTTATTCGACCACCCTACACCACAGATTCCACTGGAGCCTCACAAGGCTGAGCCTGCCCCAAGCAGAAAGGATCACCTCCTGGAAATGACTTGCCCCTCAAGCAACAAGCACCTTTCCCCAACCCATTCTGCAAGAGCAAAACTGAGATAACTCCAGACTCCAGCCCACCCCACCCCATCCAGAAACCTGGACTGATTCTTTTTGGACCAGACCAATCTGACCTCTTTTTCAGACCTCTCTCTCTCTCTCTTCACTTCCCTAAGCTGAAGCTCCTTCTCTATTTTCTCTTACTTTCCTTTGTTAAGGAGCCAGCTTGATCTTTGTCAGGGCTGTGCTCACTTAAGTCTTCAGCTCCAGAGAGTTTGCCTGTGAAGTTCATGCCGATTGCCTCGTTTTTAATTTCCATTACATTGAAGCAAGGATCAACACTAGCCAGTGATGTGTTCACCCTACAAACTCAGTTTTGGAGAGAAAGACAAGTGTCCCTCCCATGAAAGGACATAAGCATGGAAAATCCTCTGGGGGCCCACTTGTAGAAGGTGCAGCAAAACCCACAGAGGCTATGGAACATAGTAAATCAATACCTCATACCACGTGCAAAAGTAAAATGGCCTCCAAAAGCAGAATTGGACATACAAGTTCTGGCATGACAAAAATGTTTCTTCACAGAAGCCCTAACACTTCTCAGTACCATGGCAGTTTGAAATCAATCAGTTTGTGACAATTTCAAACTGAGCTGAACTCTAGACTTACTTTAGTCAACTTAGCTGAAGCTGCTTTCAAAACTCCAATGAACCCAAGATGGCTTCTTCCCAGAGGGCTATGAATGGGTACCATGGGCCAGTGGGAAGACTGCAACCAGGGTCCTTGGAACCTAGATAGCTCTTCAGGTCAAGACAGGGCAGACTTGTGTCTGTGCTTCCTCACACCTCTGAGGGACCCCTCTGTTCTCTATCCAGGCTGGATTCCACACCGGATTCCTGTGAGGTCCTGATAGTGTGAGCCACAGAGTGAAATTGGTAGGTGACAAAAAAAAGGACTTCCTACTTTCTATTCCTGTCTATAGCACCGGAGCAATTGCAAACCCTTGCCAGCATGTGACAACAGTCCCCAGCTTCTCAGACCAGCCTCAGCAGCAAAAAGGCGGCTCATCAGAAATCTGAACACCAACTGGACTAAGCTTACATTCCAGCCTCCTAGTTTGGGGAAGCTCTATGTCTTTCCTTTGGTTTCGCTTATTTCTACAGTAGAACAAATAGCTAATTCCTGCTATTAACTCAACATTTTTCTTTTTGAGAGCTTATTTGGAGGTTCTAGTGGGCAAGCATAGCTACTCCTACACCCTCGACCAAGGAAACAGTCCTCCTCTATGGAGGGTGGTCATCCTCTTTCACCAAGCACGCAGCTTCAGGAGGGACACACATGCAGTGGTGAGGGAGGAAGGGAACACCTGCCTAGCCAGCCAGATCAGCCAGATGCACCCTGGTGATCAATGGGATGCCACATGTCGCAGCCAGATTGCCTTCATATCCAGCATTGTTCTTTTTGCTCTTTCAACCCAGTAACACCCGTGTTGTGATTCTCTGTATTAAATGCCGTTTGCAATATTTTGCACCACAGAATGTACTCTTCCCTGGCTGCATCCTAACCATACAGGAAAGCAGATGGAAGGCAAGGTTTGGGGAGAGAAGAGGGGACACGGGAAAAGGAATACTGGGCTTATGGAGAGATCCAAGCTTCCCACTTGTTGGAAGACCAATCAGAAGTGAGGATGTAGACATTCAGTGGCCAATGGGTAGCTTTTAAAATTTGGCTAGTGTGATGAGGGACTGAATGTGAATTTTTTTGACACTTAATCTGGTTGTTGAAAGACCTCAGTATATTTAGAACAGCTCAACACTTTTTAAACTGTAAGTTTTATGAAATCCAAACAGATCAATTATCTCTGATGAGACATTAGCATATGAATCAAGGTGTGCTGTACTTCATATGCAAATATTTCATGTTAGATAAAAAATATAAATCATCTCAATAATTTCTACAATTACTCTGTTAAAATGATACTATTTTAGCTATACCAAATCAAATTAACTACATTATTAAAATTAATTTTTTAACATTATGAGTATAGCTAATTTTTGCTTTTAAAAATATTTTGTGGTTGTTTTGGATATACTTGTTAAACTTTTAGTGTAGCCATTTTAGATATACTGAGTTAAATTAAATATATTACTTAAAATAAGTTTACTTTTTAAAAACTTTTTCAATGTTGCTACTAGAAATTTTTAAATTATGTCTGTGTTCTGTGCTTCTATTGGAAAGCACTGTTTGAGGCTCCTATTCCTGACATTTTTAACGTCCAGGTTCTTTATTCAAACACAATGTATTAGTTCCTATTCATTTGGTAGCATGTAACAAAAAACAACTCTTGAGAACTTAATGAAAATGTGCTGTGAGATTCATATGAGACCAAAGGCAAGCAGAGATAGAACCCGAAGTAAGAAGAGAATATAAAAAGTCTGAATACAACTCGAGCCTGGATTTGGCACCAAAGGACACAACCTTCTTATGTATCCTTCTGAATATCCCAGCATGCTATTGTTTGGCCAGATGGCAAGGCAAATAACAGAAACACATAAACAGAAAAGGCCAGATAAAAGAACATCCCTCTACATTCGTCTGAACACTTGCAGATAATTAGAGTATGATATCTGAGTCATTCAATATGCTTTCACATTTCACAACAAAGCCATCCAAATGATTACAACTCATTTGTTGTAAGTCAAGATTTGCTGAAGATTTGCTGGTGAAATGGAATAAGGATTCTAGATTTAAGGCTGTGGAGGAAGAAATATAGTAAGATAGTTTCAGCAATTATACCATATTCTTAAATTGTACATTTCTACATATTTCCATAAGAAAGGTTTCTTATTAATGTTGTTTCTTTTCCAATATTTCTTTTACACACAGAAGTTTCCCATGTTATAGCAAATATGTCTCCAAGACAATTTTTTAATTTAAAGCCTAAAGATCACGTAATATGCAAATACTTATTAAATATCTACTTATAACAACATCTTGCAAAATCCTAGGTGAGAAAATAAAAGGGTTTTCTTTGTCAAGGAAATTGTAAGGAAGAAAAATAAAATATAGACCACTACAACTTTGACTTTGGAAGGGACCTTGGCGTCACCTCTAATCGTCTAAATGATGGTTAATTCAAACCCTGCACCTCTCCCTGTGAGTGTTCAGCTTCTGCTTAAAGTTGATTAAACCGAGACAGAATTCACTCCCTCGTAAGCCTCTCTACTCCACCTTTGTACTACTTCAATTTGCAAGATCTTCATGTTAAGTCAAAAACTACACCCTTATAATTCTTATTCACTGACCTTTTTTGTGTCTTTAAGCATTTGAAGTCCCCATCACATCCTCCAATGGTATTGTCCCACGACCCCACACTGGGGAGGAATGTTCCATAGTGAAATACCCTTAGAAAGCTGAGTACATCCTACTCCTGTCTTGAAAATATACTATTTTATTAATGCTGTGAAGATGCCAGTAACCTATCTGCCTGCATTACACCAAGAACGTCTGAAACCCATTTGACCAAAAGAATCTGATTTCTCTCAATGTCACACTATTAATAGCACACAGAATTACAGTTTAGTAGAAAGTGTATCTTCTCATTCACTCATTCAACAAACACTACAGTAAATAGGAGGAGATCCTACCTCCTAACAGCACATTCAGCTATGGATTCATCAGTGGATTTGTCCACTAATGAGTATAGACCCCATGATTCAAATACCTTCCAAAAGCCCAACCTCTGAACTCATTAGTCTTTGGGGGGACATTCTAGATCTAAACCATAACACATAGAAACTGCTGAAGTACAGTTCTGCGAGAACATATTTTGGATACTCTTGCTCTGGGATAAACAATCTCAGATCTTTTGATGCTTCTTTATATATCACAGTTTTCTTTCTGTTCATTTCCTTCTGCACATATTCTCAATATCACTGGGAAAGGATTCCTAAGAACATAGCCTCAAGCAAGATAGTACTCTCCTTTGTTATGGACACTAAATTAATTCAGCCTGAAATGCAAAAATAAAACACTAACAATAAGTGGAGAATATCCTACCACAATAAAATAAGAAATGGTCCACAAAAGTCCTTTATATTCATTACCAATGAAATAATTGACAAAAGAAAACATCTCTGTTTATGGCTGACTGGAAAAGGCAATATTTGAGTTGAATCTTTTTTTAATAGAAAATTATTTTTTATTATACTGTATGTCAAGAAAATCTAAAACAACAAACCTTCTGTATCTTAATAACATTCATAAGAATCTGAGAAGGTAGACTTAGTAACAAAACCATTATTCCAAGTGAGTAAGACATAACCGAGGCTAAAAGTGAGCTCAGTGGTACAGCGCTTGTCTACTGTGCATAACACCTCAAAGAAAAAGAGAATTATGATGAAAACAGGGTCAATCAAAGGAAATTGGGAATTTTAGGAAAAATTCTAAAATATATATAAAATAGAGTTAAAAAAATTATTTGGGGATGAGTTAAAACTAGACAATATAAAGGCCATGACTCAAATCACACAGAATAATATCTTCATGGGCCTGGAGTATGACTCAGTGGTGCCATGCCTGCCTGCCTGGCAAATACAAGATCCCGAGTTTGATCCCCAGTACCAAAAAAAAAAAAAAGAGTAATATCTCCAGTGAAAATGAAAATAATTTAGCTAATGAAGATTATCATACACTTATTCTATTTTTATTTATGTTATTTTTATAATGCCAGTTTGCACTATTCTGAACCATACTGATGATTATTTTTTGTTGTTTTGTTTTGTTTTTGGTACTGGGGATCGAACTCGGGACCTTGCACTTTCGAGGCAGGCAGCGGAACCACTGAGCTAAATCCCTGGCCTGATGATTATTAATTATAGGGTAAAAGATGATTGTTCAACATAAGAAAATAAAAAACATGTACATCTTATATGTCTAAACAAAGTCTTGATTGCATGGTCTATAAAGAGTTGCAAATTAAAAAGCAGTTTTACATCAAATTGCCATAAAAAGAAACAAACCATTTTTTTTGCAATTTTGCAGAAAGAAATATGCATAACAAAAAATGCCTAGCACACTAAAACACTTTTCCCAAAAAAACTGCTAAGGTTTCAGGAAAACAAAAATTTAAAACAAAGGCATGATGAATATTCTGAGAGGTAAATTAACATTGTTGATAAAAAGATCAAAGTATTCAAAACAGACTCACGTAGAACATTCTCCGTAATTTCTGTGAGTGCTGAAAAATGCACGGATGAGAGCAGCGAGCATGACTCTGGCGTACATTATCAAGTCTGTCATCAGTATTACAGCCAAATCCACAAGGCATTTACAGATAACAATTCTATTTGGTTCTAATTGATCTGTTCTAATATAAACCATGCAATATTCAGAGATTTTTAACTTTGAGCATAATAGTTTATGATGGTCAAATAACCTCAGATTTACAGATGTGCACTCTTACTCATTTGGTCTTTCTTTCTTTCTTTCTTTCTTTCTTTCTTTCTTTCTTTCTTTCTTTCTTTCTTTCTTTCTTTCTTTCTTTTTCTTTCTTTTTTTTGGTACCAGGGATCAAACTCGGGACCTTGCGCTTGTGAGGCAGGCGGCAGAACCACTGAGCTAAATCCCCGCCCCCTCACTTGGTCTCTCTTTCTTTTTTCTTTTTTTTGAGGCAGCATCTTGTTATACAGCTCAGGCTGGCCTTGTCCTCATTGCAGTTCTCCAGCCTCAGCCTCCTGAGTGCTGTGATTACAGGTATGCACTACCTGGCTTGGTTTTTAATTTTAAGTGAATGAAATTAGCACCTCAATGTAAATCTAATCAACATAATACAACATTATACAGTACTATGCAATGTTCACTATTATAATCATAGGAAAATTCAAATACTTTTAATCCTGGGTTAAAGCTCACCCTTGTAAAGGGGATAGAATCCAGGGCCTCATGTATGCAAAGCATGTATTCTACCACTGAGCTATATCTGCTCTAGCTTACAAGTTCTTACTTTCGGATTGTAGCCCCCCCCACCCCGCCCCGAAAGGGATTCATAATACCATTTACCTGTAAATGAACAATTCTCTGAAATATATTATCTCTCATGCTCATCTCAATATCAAAATGAGAAAGTCTCTTGTCTGCTTCTGTACTTGCTGCCCGTACTTCTTTGTCACAGGATACATGCTGAAGGAAGTCTAGCAGGGTTCTTTCCATTTATGTTCTCTTATGAAATCTGGATACACAGCCAAAGTTGTTTAGTCACAGTTCTCCTGTGTACCTCACTTCCATATCTGCTAGCACTCTTAAGCAGTTCTCATAAGTGACTTTCTCCATCTCGAGCATTCCAACAACATCATACACCTCTTTGGTCTGCACAATTAGTTCCTCAGTTCTTGTTCTAATTTGCTCTGGTGAAAGATGCCATCTTAGAACATTTCTGCCATTTGTAGTATAAGAAGATACTACCTGAAGAGGAGACGTCACTTCTCTTCCTAATGTCGTTCTGAGTAAAACCCTGAAACTACCAACTATTTGTCTGTCCTAAAATAATCGAGTGCAGTCCAAGGCTCCCAGAAAATCAGGCAAAAGATGAAGCAATCAAAAGAAGGTGCTGTGGAGGCCTCTCACCGCCCAAAGGCACCGGGCGATCATGGGCAGGCCGAGATCAGTGGTGGCAGCAGCGGGCATGGGGTCCTTCGACTTGCGGCTGGGGAAGACAGATGGCGTAGTTCAGGTGCCGGTGAGTCCGAAGCTGGGCTAGCTGAGGCCACAGCGGCGGTGACTACTGCTGGCCTCCCCTTGAGTTGAATCTTGATGAGGGGAGGAAATATCTTCAGAAAGGTAACAGAAACATAGAAACTAGATGAGATCTGGGAAAGCCGAACCTCTTTAGAAGCTGCTTAGAAACAATGAAAATATACTCAGGATTCTGAAGCATATTTGTGGCACCTAATTATAGATTCAAATGTTTACAATGAAAGTAGATAGGTTGTCAGAGGATTTACACTTAGAATGGCATTGCCTGGCCTTGGAGTATTAAAGAACTTGCTCCCTCCTACCTGTGAGTACAAACTGAGACCTTTATCACAGCAATTGAGGGTGGAGAGGAGCCCTCAGAAGTCCTTGGTACAAGTACAGGTAGGAGAATCTGTGCTACAAAAACCAGACACAACAGAGAACTTTAACTGACCTTTAAAATGTGACCCCATTCCATCATGTCACTGCTATCAATAAGTACAAGTAGCCCTGAAGGTCAAATGTGAAACAGTTTCACATAGGGAAACTTTAGAATAACTTCCCCCATTGTCTACTCCACTGGAACTCTTGTTGGTAACCAGTGCAGCACTTGTTAAAATCTTCTGCAGAATTTTCACGGGAAATAATTGACAGGTACATCCATTCTGCTTCTTTTTGGGCCCTGATGAAGTAGTAGAGAATATTCAAAGCAATAGCTGGGATGCATTTTTTAGAATTACTACTCTCATTCTAGGTTTAATTTCTCCATGTCTCCTCTCTCCCATATTATAATGGTTAAATGAGAGTTGGCTATAGTACACTGCATTTGAATCAGTAATATTTAACATTAATAGCCAGATTCTATTGCTACCTCCTAACCTAATACCATCTGACTGCACACAGTAACTTTGAAGGACATGAATGTCCTAATATCACAATTGATCATAACTTATTGGTTACACACGAGAGGTCCTACTCTGTTTACTTTTAATTAGAGTTTCAGAAATGGTTCTATTCATCATCATCAATGTAGAATTCACAAGGGCACACTGAAAGCAATATGGCAAACACTCTGATGAAACTGATAATTTTAAACAATCATCTAGAGAAGTTTTCTATTCCTACCGATGTCTGCAAAAGCATGAGCTCTTATAAATAATGGTGTGCATTTGATTGTTTGACCTCATCATTTATTTACATTTCCCAAGTGGAATATGCCAATCACCTAAATTAGCTGTGAAAATGACAAGTAACAACCAGATATACCTTATTTCTATCTATCTATTTTACCTGGCAGATGGAAACACAGTGAGGATGAAAGGAGAAAGGAAATGAGAAAGGGAGGGAATTGGTGGAGGCTGAAGAAACAGTGTTAGATGAAAGAGGAGAATGATGCAAGGGAGAAAGAGCTAAGAAGAAAATCACAGAGAAAATCAGATCTGACACATGTATAATAGACACTGCGAAACTTTTATATTTTTTTCTATGTCATTCATTTAATTAATGAGCTTTCTGTTAAATCTTTCTATATGTGATCACTAATATTATGAATGTGTACAAAAGAAAAAAAGAACTGTTACCTTGCTTTCAGATAACTAAAATGTGTTAAAATTTTTATCTCTGTGGTAGAGTCAAGAATGACCACCCAAAGATATTCAAGTGCTAATTCATGGGATCTGTGAATATTACCTTATATGGAAAAAAAAGATATTTGTAGATGTGACTGAACCAAGGATCCCAATACAGTATTGTCCTAAAATATGCAAGTAGGCCTTAAATATAATCACATGAGTTCTTAAAAGAGGAGAGCAGAGATGAAAATTGCAGAGTAAAAACCTCACAGCAAAATACAGCCTCTTCCATACCCGGAATCAAGACATCTGGAAAATAATAGCTTAAAATAATAACAATAATAACTTAAGGGCTGAGGATTTAGCTCAGTGGTGCCACCCCTGCCTCGCAAGCTCAAGGTCCCAAGTTGGATCCCCAGTACAAAACATTTTTTAAAAAGAAAGAAAATAGATTTTAGGAGAGTAAAATTTTGGGGCCAGGGATTTAGCTCAGTGGTGCTGCTGTCTGCCTTGCAAGCACAAGGTCCTGAGTGTGATCCCCAGCACCAAAAAAATAAAAAATATGAAAATAATAATAATAATAACTTAAAAGAACTAGTGCTCTGGGAATCAAGAAAGAGCTAATGGGGAAAACCACAAATCACAGAGAAACTAGAGAAACTCAAAACAATGCAAAGAAAATCAGGAAGCCATCTGCAATGCTAACTTTGGCTCCCAGGGATGATGTCCAATCTCCAAGAACACAAGGTAAGCCTAGAGAGTGTCAGCAGCCCCTAGGGGAAAAACAAACTGGCAACACTAGCCCCAAGAAAAGCCTAGTTATTGTAGGCTGCAAATACTGTGTGGGGTTACAGTGAAAGTGACTCCTTCCACATGGCGGGTTAGAAGTAGAGAAGAAATTCACTGCAGCTTCCACTGTACTTGATAGTGATATAATCAGAACCCATTTGGGGAAGTGGTTTATTGTTTAAGATTGAGGTACTCCATGAATCAGAAGTCACAGAACAACTTCACTTCAGGGTCACTGGGGTCATAGTAACTGACCTGTTTCCCATCTACCAACATAATCAGGGATATGCCTTGGCTTGGGTGGTTGGCACATCCTGGGGTATACAGACAGAGGGGAATCTGGAGCAAGAGAGGCAACTCATGAGCCAATAGGCTGCAAAGATAGTCAGAGATATTGGTCACTTCGGTCACACAGAAGGGGACAAACATTAAAAGTCACTGGAGTGACTATAACCCTAAGACAGACACCACACCACATTGACTAAGCCCACACAGCAAGAAAGGCAGGGTAGAACTCAGCATTCACACAGCAAAAAGTGGTTGTGGAAATAAAATAGGCACCAGTTGTGACTCACTATCCCTAACCCATGTCTACTGGATTCCAATACTACAGGCTCTGGAAAGAAACCATTCACTCCATCACAGGGAGGAATTTTTTAATCATATGTCTTTTTCTTTGTTTGCTTTTGGGGAGATTGTCTGCTATTGGCTATTATGGTATATCAAAAGCCAGTTTGTCTTTGAGTCTATTATTATTGCTGTTATCTTTCTTATTATTAATGGTGGCATAGCTGTTGCTTACAATTGGTTTGTACTTTAACTCGTTATCTGATTTGTCTTCATGTTGTCAACATTACTGTAGTTCATTTTCTCCTCTCTGTGTGGTGCTGAGGATCAAGCCCCCAGAAGAAAGTTAGACACTAAGAAAACCCTCAAATATTTGGCTGAATTCGGTAAAGAGCAGTATAAACATGAAAACATAGATGGCTCTGAGCCCAGAGGAAACCTCCAGACTGGCACACCATGGCTCGAAGGCAGCAGGAGGCTTCCAGGTAGGCGTGCTGCGGCTCCCAGCATAAAGGAAGCTTCCAGGGAGGCGTGCCAGGGCTGAGTCCAGAGGAGACCTCCAGATCAGTGCACCATGGCTCCCAAGCAGCATAAGGCTTCCGGGTGGGTGTGCCATGGCTCCAAGCCCAGAGGAGGTGAGCCGCATGGGTGCCAGTAACACAGACCCACCCTACACCCACCCACCCTACACCCACCCACCCTGTGCTTCAAATGAGAAGACAGGTAAACAAGACACAGAACCAGACTTCCCAATCAGCTACAGCAACCCCAAAGGGAAACGAGATTGAACACTCTGATATTCAACCACCTGGACTCCTTGAAGTAGCAACGAAAGAGGATCTCGAAAAACTGAAACCAGAAATAATTTCTCACATAACAGCAAAGATCATGCCCATAGTGCAAGACATGATTAATAAATCTAGACAGAATACAGATAAAAAAATAGAGGAGCTGAGGAACATGATGGAATCCCAACATAGGAAACAAATGGAATCCATAAAACAGATACAAACAGATTTC